>CAUYON010000914.1:0-10551 GCA_963573935.1 Arctocebus calabarensis
AGGTAAAGTCTCCATTTTTCTTTAAGGCTGAGTAATATTCCATGGTATACGTGTACCACAATTTATTAATTTATTCGTGGGTCAGTGGGCAGTTGATTTTCTTCCATGACTTAGCAATTATGTATTGGGCTGCAATAAACATTCTGGTACAAATATCTTTGTTATAATGTGATTTTTGGTCTTCTGGATATATACCTAATAGAGGAATTGTAGGATCAAATGCTAGGTCTGCTTTTAGATCCTTAAGTATTCTCCAAACATCTTTCCAAAAGGAACATATTAGTTTGCATTCCCATCAGCAATGTAGAAGCATTCCCTTTTCTCCACATCCATGCCAACATCTCTGGTTTGGGGATTTTGTGATGTGGGTTAATCTTACTGGGGTTATATGATATCTCGAAGTAGTTTTGATTTGCATTTCCCTGATGATTAAGGATGGTGAGCATTTTTTCACATGTCTGCAGGCTGTGCACCTGTCTTCTTCAGAGAAGTTTCTCTTCAAGTCCCTTGCCCACCCTGAGATGGGATCACTTGTTCTTTTCTTGCTAATATGCTTGAGTTCTCTGTGGATTCTGGTTGTTAAACCTTAGTTGGAGACATAACCTGCAAATATCTTCTCCCATTCTTAGGGCTGTCTGCTTGCTTTACTTACTGTGTTCTTGCTGTGCAGAAGCTTTTTAGTTTGATGGTCCCAATAATGTATTTTTTGCTTCAATTGCCCGGGGGGTCCTCCTCATAAAATATTCAGGAAGGCTGATTTCTTCAAGTGTTTTCCCTGTACTTTCTTCTAGTATTTTTATAGTTTCATGTCTTAAGTTTAAATCTTTAATCCAGTGAGAGTCTATCTTAGTTAATGGTGAGAGGTTTGGGTCCAGTTTCAGTCTTCTATAGGTCGTCATCAGTTCACCCAGCACCATTTGTTAAATAGGGAATCTTTTCCCCACTGAATGATTTTAATTGGCTTGTCAAAGATCAAATAACAGTAAGTAGGTGGGTTTATCTCTTGGTTCTCTATTCTGTTCCAAACATCCTCTCTGTTTTTGTGCCAGTACCATGCTGTTTTGATCACTATCAATTTATAGTAGAGTCTGAGGTCTAGTAGTGTGATTCCTCCTGCTTTGTTTTTATTTCTGAGTAATGTCTTGACTATTCGAGGTTTCTTCTGATTCCATATAAAATGAAGAATTATTTTTTCAAGATCTTTAAAGTATGACAGTGGAGCTTTAATAGGGATTGCATTAAGATTGTTTATTGCTTTGGGTAATATGGACATTTTAAGAATGTTGATTCCCAGCCATGAGCATGGTATGTTTTTCCATTTGTTAACATCTTCAACTATTTCTTTTTGCAGAGTTTCATAGTTCTCTTTATAGAGATTTTTCATGTCCTCTGTTAGGTAAACTCCCAAATATTTCATCTTTTTTGACACTACTGTGAATGGAATAGAGTCCTTGACTATTTTTTCAGCATGACTATTGTTGTTAGATTTAGGGCTACAGATTTATGAGTGTTGATTTTTTAACCTGAGACACTGCTATATTCCTTGATCACTTCTAAAAGTTTTGTAGAAGAATCCCTGCTGTTGTCGAGATGTATAATCATATCATCTGCCAAGACTGAAAGTCTGATCTCCTCTGACCCTATCTGGATACCTTAGATAGCTTTTTCTTGCCTAACTGTGATGGCTAAGATTTCCATTACAACGTTAAAAAGCAGTGGAGACAGTGGGCAACCTTGCCTGGATCCTTATCTAAGTGGAAATGATTTCAATTTAACTCCATTCAATACAATATTGGCTGTGGGTTTGCTGTAGATGGCCTCTATCAGTTTAAGAAATGTCCTTTCTATACCCATTTTCTTAAGTGTTCTGATCATGAAAGAATGCTGGATATTATCAAAAGCTTTTTCTGCATCAATTGAGAGAATCATATGGTCTTTGTTTTTTAATTTGTTTATGTGATGAATTATATTCATAGATTTACATACATTGAACCAGCCTTTAGAGTCAGATAAAACCCACTTGGTTATGGTGTATAATTTGATTGATGTGTTGCTGGATTCTGTTTGCTAGGATCTCGTTGAATATTTTTGCATCAATATTCATTAGTGATATTGGTCTATAATTTTCTTTTCTTGTTGGTTCTTTTCCTGGTTTGGGGATCAAGGTGATGTTTGCTTCATAGAATGTGTTGGGTAGTATTGCTTCTTTTTCTATATTTTGAAAAAGTTTGAGTAATATTGGTACTAGTTCCTCTTTAAAGGTTTGGTAGAAATCTGACATGAAGCCATCTGGTCCCATGCTTTTCTTTTTAGGGAGATTTTGTATAGCTGATGCTATTTCAGAACTTGATATAGGCCTATTCAACATTTCCACTTGATTCTGGCTAAGTCTTGAAAGGTGGTAATCTTTCCAAGTACTGGTCAGTTTCCTTCAGATTTTCATATTTCTGAGAGTCAAGTTTCTTGTAGTATTCATTAAGGATTTTTTGAATTTCTGAGGGGTCTGTTGTTATTTCGTCTTTACTATTTCTGATTGATGAAATTAGAGATTTTACTCTTTTGTCCCTGGGTACATTAGCCAAAGGCTTATCTATTTTATTGACCTTTTCAAAAGACCAACTGTTTGATTTATTGATCTGATGCATAATCCTTTTGTTTTCAATTTCATTTAATTCTACTCTAATTTTGGTTTCTTTTCTTCTGCTGGGTTTGGGATTGGAATGTTCTTCCTTTACCAGTTGCTTGAGATGCCCCATTAAGTTGTTAACTTCCTCTCTTTCCATTCTCTTGAGGAAGGCTTGCAGTGCTATAAATTTCCTTCTTAGGGACGCCTTTACAGTATACTAGAGGTTCTCATAATTTGTGTCTTCATTGTCGTTTTGTTCCAAAATTTTGCTAATTTTGTTCTTAATCTTGTCTATGACCCAGCTAATATTCAGCATAAGATTATTTAGTTTCCATGTTTTTGTGTAAGTATGCAGATTCTTGTTGTTATGGAGTTCAACTTTTATTCTATGATGGTCCAAAAAGATGCAATGAATAATTTCTATTCTTTTAAATTTGCTGAGGTTAGACTTGTGACCTGAGATGTGATCAATTTTGGAGTATGTTCCATGGGCTGATGAGAATGTGTATTCAGTTTTGTTAGGATGAAATGTTCTATAGATGTCTGTTAAATTCAATTGTTGAATGGTTATGTTTAAGTCTACAATTTCTTTGCTTAGCTTCTTTTTGGAGGAGCTATCCAACATTGCCAAAGGAGTGTTGAAATCTCCAACTATTATAATGCCACAGGAATTCAAGTAGCTCATGTCTGTTAGAGTCTCTCTCATAAATTGAGGTGCATTCTAGTTGGATGCATAAATGTTAATAATTGAAATCTCATTATGTTGAGTGTTACCCTTAACAAATATGAAGTGACCATCTTTATCTTTCTTTACTTTTGTTGGTTTAAAGCCTATTGTATCTGCAAATAAAGTTGCAATACCTGCTTTTTTCTGCTTTCCATTTGCCTGAAATATTGACGACCATTCCTTCACTCTGAGTCTATATTTATCTTTTAAGGTAAGATAAGATTCTTGTATGTAGCATATATCTGGCCTGAGTTTTTGTATCCAATCAGCCAACCTGTGCCTCTTTAGAGGACAATTTAAGCCATTCTCATTAATTGTAAATATTGATAAGCTTGGTAGAATTTTGGGTATCATGTTTTTTGAAAGTCCAATGGAAATTTTTAATCCTTTCACCATTGTGGAAGTTGGAATTTGATCAAAAGTTTCTGAGTGAGTTTGTTTTTGTGGTGGAGGATTGCACTGGTCATTAGGGAGGATAGGTCTGAGAATATCTTAGAGAGCTGGTTTAGTTATGGCAAATTTCTTCAACATGGGAATGTCATTAAAGTATTTCATTTCTCCATCATAAATGAAACTCAGTTTTGCTGAATACAGGATCCTGGGTTGAAAGTTATTTCGTTTTAGGAGATTAAGAGTTGATGACCACCCTCTTCTAGCTTGAAAGGTTTCAGCAGAGAGATCAGAACCCCATTATTTTTGCCATCATTTTTCTTTGCTATAGACATTACTCAGTGCTTGGTCTTTAGACCCATTTATTCAATAATTTTTTAAATGTATTACCCACTTGAAGAAGGATTTTAAGTGGCATATATATATTTGTCTTGTTTTTAGCTTTTCTATTAAAATATACTAAAAATATCTATAGCAAATTGACTCCAAAACAGTGCTCTCTTTCACTGATACACAGTCATATGCATACACATTCATTTAGCTTTAGGTAGCTGAATGTCAAGAATAGACAATGGGATTTTCAAAAAAAATTTTACTTTGCTTACAAAGACCACATTCAATTTAAATAAAAGGCTAGTGCCATGTCCATTTCCTTATAGTTGCAGGCCAAGGAGGATGGAGGAAGGCATTTCTTTCAGGCTGATGATGAATTTGCTACTGCCTCCATTTCAAGTTCTCTCTCAGCCTGCACCTAATATTTGCACTTTGTCATCACTGCTCCCTCATGCACCACGTCCTTCTGTTCAATTATTTCATCTCTGACAGCTCACTAACTCCAGGCAATCAATGCCAGAGGAGAAGAAGGGTGCCTGGGAAAGCATGAATGAAACAGCCATAGGAAGAACGGGACCCTTAGACAAAGCCCCACACAGCCACCAAGAGAATACATCACCAAAGGCTCCAACTCTCAGAACCTGTTCCCTCATTGTTGGCTGGACTAGGTTGATGTGGGAAAACAATCTCTCTGAGTCATTCATGTTTCTGCATATCTGTGAATAGAAGCACTGACCACCCTTTGCCAGATTATTTCTTCAAAGATGTTTGTATAATAAACAATCTTGTGAGACAATGATAGTGTCTTTATCTCAAGCAAAAGACAGATGGTCCATCCACAGTCTGACATGATGGAAATTTTCCTAACCTGCCAATACCTGAAAGTATCCCCAGTCCTAAATAATACCTTCACTTAAAAGCAATGTGAAATAATCTTTGCTCAGTGGTTTTCATTCCAACATAAATTAACAAGAAATGTAAATTAATTAGTTGAATAATTTTCTTTTGTCCCCTAAAGTTTGACTTTAGAGAAAACTTTCCCAAAACTCCCTCTAAAATGCAGCTGTCAAGCCTAAATGATGCCACTAGAAAATCTGTTCCTGAATGACGAACTTTGATTGCATTCTATTTGCTATCTCTACTAAAAGAACTGTAGAGGAATAAAAGTAAACTATATAACAATATAATTAAAGTCATTCTGTAAAGAAAGTCTTTTTTCCTGATTTTTCAAAACTAAATATACAGGGAAGATGGATAAGGTAATAGCAAATCAGGGACTCACAGAGAGAGGTAAAATTATAGTTTATTATGTTTCCTCACTGCAGAGTTCATACCTGTATTGTAGCACTGGCAGCCTGCAGAATGCATATTTTTAAAAAATAAAATATTAGAAAATATCTGTCAGCAAGTCTATGGTAGGACGACCACATTAGCTTTTGTACATTTTGCATCTCCAGCATAAGACCTAGCATTCAATAGGTGCACAATCAGTGTTTACTGGTCTGGGGAAAATATAATTTCTGACTTAAATCTTCTCTCCTCTGTTCTATACTTTGTTATAGTGTTTCTGCATTCCACTCAATAGAGGTCTCCTGTCCTGATAATAGTTTTAAGATTTGTTGATAAGAAATGATAATTAACAACAAAGGAGAGATTTTATAAATGAACAACTACCCACTGTCCTGTCTTTGTCTTATCTCAACCCATGCTAAATAGTATTTTACAAGTTAGTTGTGATGAAGTTATGGATGTCTAATATTTGGCCTCAGATTTGGTCTAAAATTTGATCTCATATATATATATATTTTTTTAAATCTCACTTTTTATTGATCTCATATATATTCTCATATATATTGTTTTTTAGTTTCACTGAAAGAGATGCCTGAGTATTAGACAGAGCATTTCCCCCATCCTAAACTTAATTTTATCAGCACTACAATTTAGATATGACCCTACTTGTGGAAGCTAATAGCACAGTTTGGAGAGCTAGGAGAAATGATATATAGTCTTATCTCTGTCTATAGCCAAGTATGAACCCTTGGGGAAGAAACCCTCCTTAGAGTTTGAAGCGTGGCCATCTTAGTTTTCTGAGTCAATACTCTATAATACCACAAGGTGGCACTAACTCCTTTGTGTAAATCAACTTTTGACAATAAAATATTTACCCATCTACAGAAGGTGAGGTTATGTCTTCTCTATCAAAATGAGTAAAAGGATTTCCCCAATGCTTTGGCAAAACTGAGAAACATTTACTTATATGATATTCCTTGTGATTAGAAATTTCCTAAGTCAAAT
Source organism: Arctocebus calabarensis (assembly GCA_963573935.1). Lineage (NCBI taxonomy): Eukaryota > Metazoa > Chordata > Mammalia > Primates > Lorisidae > Arctocebus > Arctocebus calabarensis. Next base: position 6,372 of record CAUYON010000914.1, read on the forward strand.
TTTATTAACCCTAATTCTATTATTTCCTTTTAAAATCCATTATTTCTCTAAATCTAAAGCACTCATAGTTATTGTACAAATAGTCTTAACATAATACCCTTTCCTCTTGGAGCTTTAACATAATAACATTGGCTTCTCTTTCATTTTTTTCTCTTCTTTTCTATCTCCCTTAACTAGAGAGACCATAAAGTAGCATCTTGAAAAAACTACAATGGTTTATTTTTCATTGAGATTAAACATTCTAGTCTTAATTTATAATGCTGATGAGTAGAATATAATATGGAACATTTTATTCTCTCTAAAATTAGTCCCTATCTTTGATTTAGATTTTCTTCTGAGTGTTTCCTTCACACAGAGAACTTGATGGGAATCAGGTCTAAAATACTTGGCAAATCTCACGCTCCTCTCTAACTATGTTAGGCCATCCACCTGCTTAAACAATAATGATGAAAAAATCAGATTATTTTTCCTCCCTCTTTTCATTCCTTTTCTTCTTACTTTTATTGTCAAACATTTACTCAGAAACTAGACAGAAATTCAAAAATTGAATATGATTGGTACTATTAGTGAAATGTTAATATATGTTCTCTCCCTTGTATTAAACTCCCATTCTTATAATGCATTTTATAGTGATTTGTGGCAGCATCATGCACTAGATGAAATCACTATTTCTAGAATTAGAAGAGAATCTGATCTTTCCTTCTCATAACTTGAGTGTTTAATGGCAAGATGCAGTAAGAGATTCTGCTTGCTATGTGTGTTTTCTCTTGCTGTGATTCATCCTACTGCTCCTGAGAAAAAGTGTTCTATGGAATTCTTTTAAACCAACTCTATTAGATATTGAGAACTCTATTTATTCAATAGCAATATATTAAAACCAAAAGATAGCCTTCAGCATCCTCTGTCATAGTCAGAAAGTAGCCACAGTCATAAATAGACTGTACTTTATTCCAGATTTGTCCATTTTGAACCAATGTTTATAATTACTTACTAATGGACTCATATGTTGGAACTTTATTGAAGACAACGAAAATATTTCATGCATAATGGATGTGGTTGTAATTAAAATATTCCCTGACTTATTTGCTTTGATAAATCTTGCAGGTTGGACTTTATTTTATTGTAGAACTTTAATTTTACCTTCTAGTTTCAAAATCTCCTGATGTCCTACTAGTTGGGAAGCACTGGATTAGGTGACCAAGGCAATTCAAACACAAATATGATGCAGTCACTAACTTTAAGAAGCTTATATTATGATTTCATAAATGGATAAGTCAACGTGGCTTCAATGAAGACTCAATAAGAGAATTTACCATGGAGAGCTTCTCATGAAGGGTTATGGGGGAATGAATGTAAGAAGATCAGGGCTGAGTGTGAAGTGCAGTGATCAGGAAAGGCTTAAAGAAGAATGAATGGTTACCTTATGAGTTACATAAAATCACAACAGCAGGTTACTGTGGTGAAGTTATGCATGAAGAAAGTTTTACATTGCTATCCATGTTGTGTCCTCCCCTGTCTGCTTAATTTTTATGCTACTCTAAATTATGTTAAAATTAGTAGTAGTATTTTAAATGTCTTAAAACAATTATTATAAAATTGTGTAAAGCGAACAAATGTCCATAAAACCTAATCAACCCCCATTAATTAACAATTTTTGATAACTTGCATGAGGGTTAGCCTATTCAAATATCTTTATTTATCAAGATATCTTTGCCAAGATCATTATAATTTAAGAAAGAGATTTTCAAATTTGAGAAAAAAATGTTTACAGGTATTCTTTAAAACTTTGTAAAAGGATAGCTACATATAAACACATAATCTGCTAGGTACATATAATTAACACATCCCCTATGCTTGTTAGAATAGTTTCTCTAAGAATTATTAACCCTTAAAATTCCATAATTTTAAAATTTCAGTTACCACATATTCTTAAAAGCAATTAACTAGCTATTCTGCATTTATTTTTAAATATTGTGTAAAATTTTAAGCTTTCATTAGGTTCTTTTTTTTTTTTTGAGACAGAGCCTCAAGCTGTCACCCTGGATAGAGTGCTGTGGCATCACAGCTCACAGCAACCTCGGATTCCTGGGCTCAAGCGAGTTTCCTGCTTCCGCCTCCTAAGTAGCTGGGACTACAGGCACCCGCCATAACGCCCGGCCATTTTTTGGTTGCAGCTGTCATTGTTGTTTGGCGGGCCCGGGCTGGATTTGAACCTGCCAGCTCAGGTGTATGTGGCTGGTGCCTTAGCCCGCTGAGCCACAGGTGCTGAGCCGCTTTCATTAGGTTCTAATATTACATCATTTAGTTTGACTTACGGAAACATTTTTAGATATATGCCTAGAAAACTCATATTCTTAGGTATAAATGGTATACAACAGCCCCAGAAGAGATTTCTTCCACTTTCCCAAGAGCAATTAGTGCCTGACCTTTCTGTCTTCTTCATAAGTAGACTTATGATCTACAACAGCTAATGGAGGTTCATGTACCAGGTAAGAAAGCTGAGACTGGGAGCGTTGCCGGATGGAAGCTCTGTAAATAAACAGAAAGATGAAAGAGCATAGATTGTAGCTGGGTTGGAACAGGACTCAACTAGTGCCCAAGTTTACATTCTACATGTCATATAAACAGAAGTGTTAGGTAGGTCACTTGGCAACCAGTAAGGGAGCTTACAGTTAGATTTGACAGAGCTAATCTTAGGGCAGATCTAGTTAAGTTGATTTTTCTGCACCTTGAGTTCTTGCAACTGTTGGACCCACCCACATTCAGTTTATAGCCAGGGAAGGGGGAAGAGAAAGGGAACAAAGTCCACCAGGCCAGAAAAACACACAGGCAGAAATACATTCTAAACCTATGTGATTCTGCTAATTGCTACCATGGCCATTTATCTCACATGGTGAGACTATAGTTTGATATCTCTCTCTCTCTCTCTCTCTCATACCTGATGTTAACTTTGGTGTGATGCCACCTGGATGACAGAAATGACAGAAGAAAATAGGGCTCCTAGGGAGATTTTTCTCCAGGCTATATACCCTTAGGATACATTAAATATTTTATTAAATATAATTTAAATATACTTTAGATTAATTGTTCATTCCTTCACGTGTTGATTCAACAGAGGCATAATGGGCACCTACAACATGCAAACCAATGCCAGACGTGGGAGACACAAAGACTGGTCGATCACAGACTTTTCCTCAGGAGTTTAGATCTTCTTATACAAGAGGCACATACTTAACTCTGATGTAAGGAAGGATGTAGTAAGTGCTACGAGATCGGACAAATAATTTAGCAAACTCATCCTAGAAAAAGTGCTACATACCTCATTGCTTAATATCACTACAGTCGCCTTTGGGGTACTCGCCTTGGGAAGCTATGCACTGATGCCAAGCCCTAGTTCACCCTTCAAAGCAATATTGGAACTCTTTTTCTGGAATGGCCATCCGAGCTGTTGTCATATAAGATCTGACTCATCCTAGAAAAAGTGCTTTGAAGAGTGGACTAGGTGCTGATGTCAGTGCGTAGCTTCCCAAGGGGAGTGCTTCAAAGGTGACCATAGTGACATGTAGCAATGAAATATACAGCACTTTTTCTACGATGAATTCTCAGACTTAATTGTCTGACCTCATAAAAGGCAGATTTGCAGAAAGTACAGAAATCCAAAGGAAAAAGAAATGCATGGCAAATGTTAGGAAGACAGAATTCATGGACGATGTGGCTAAGAGGGGGGTTGGGTATTTGCTGACTAAAGGAAAGAGCATTTCTTTCTTTTTTTTTTTTTATTGAATCTCAAGAATGGAAGAAAAAGTATCCAATGTATTCAGCCCTACTATGAAGCTAATTTATAGCTTTCATATGAAGGCTATAACCTAATTATAGCATAAGAATACACTACTGGGATCTGATGAAACTAAAAAGCTTCTGCACCGCCAAGAACATAGTAAATATTGCTAGCAGACAGCCCTCAGAATGGGAAAAAAATATTTGCAAGTTATGCCTCTGACAAAGGCTTAATAACCAGAATACACAGAGAACTCCAACGTATTTGCAAGAAAAAAACAAGAGATCCCATCTCAGGATGGGCAAAAGATCTGAAAAGAAACCTCTCCAAAGAAGACAAGCGCACGGCCTTCAAACACATGAAGAAATGCTCATTATCCTTAATCATCAGAGAAATGCAAAT
>CAUYON010000918.1:0-28181 GCA_963573935.1 Arctocebus calabarensis
GTGCCTGTAGTCCCAGCTGCTTGGGAGGCGGAGGCAGGAGACTCGCTTGAGCCCAGGAATTGGAGGTTGCTGTGAGCTGTGATGTCATAGCACTCTATCCAGGGTGACAGCTTGAGGCTCTGTCTCAAAAAAAAAAAAAAAAATTAATCTAGCCATTCCTTATCAGTAGAAAATAAAACCAAGACAGATAACCAGAACATCCTACTGGCTATTCTACCTTCTTTTCAGTCAATGACTCTGTCTTTTCTCTCTGTTGAGTCTGAAACTCATGTACTTAAAAGTTATGCTGAATGTCTACTTTCTTTTCTTTTCTTTTTTTTTTTTTAAGAGATAGAGTCTCACTTTGTTGCCCTCAGTAGAATGCCATGCCATCACAGCTCACAGCAACCTCCAGCTCTTGGACTTAGGCGATTCTCTTGCCTCAGCCTCCCAAGTAGCTGGGACCACAGGCAACTGCCACAATGTCCAGCTATTTTTTTGTTGCAGTATGGCTGGGGCTGGATTCGAATCTGCCACCTTCAGTATATGGGGCTGGCAACCTACTCACTGAGCGACAGGCACCACCCTAAATGTCTACTTTCTATCTCAAAATTGTGTAATGATCATCAGAATTACTGCTAAAGTGAAGTGAAATGCCTTCAAAGAACCCTCCTTTTGTCACAGATTGTGTGTGTATGGGGGGTGTTATATTGAGGTAATTAGATTGTGCATACTCAAAAATTTTTGTTTTATTCTTTAAGCTCTTATTATTGAGGCCATTTGGTTGTATTTTTTATTTATTTTTGTAGAGACAGAGTCTCACTTTATCGCCCCCAGTAGAGTGCCATGGCATCACACAGCTAACAGCAACCTCCAACTCTTGGGCTTAAGTGATTCTCTTGCCTAAGCCTCCCGAGTACCTGGGACTACAGGCATCTGCCACAATGCCCGGTTATTTTTTTGTTTTGTAGTTCGGCCGGGGCCAGGTTTGAACCCACTACCCTCGGTATATGGGGCCAGTGCCCTACTCGCTGAGCCACAGTCACCACTCTAGGTTGTATTTTTTTTAAGATGTCTATGTGACTAATCACCTATTTTGTATATATCAAGGTTGTGAACCTGGGAGTCTAGTATGTCTTTTGAAGTCAAGCTTTGCCCTTGGTAGTCTTCACTCCTACAGCCTCTGTGTATAGGTTGAGTGAGCGCCGCCGCAAACGTCTCCAGGAGCTAGAGGGTCAAATAGCTGATCTGAAGAAGAAGCTGAATGAACAGTCCAAACTTCTGAAACTGAAGGAATCCACAGAGTATACTGTCTCCAAACTGAACCAGGAGATACAGGTAATAAACTCTCATCCTTGCATTTACCTCATTGGAATTTACAAACAACAGATGTTGCATTTAGAATTATACTACAGAGGTGTTTTCAGGTGAGAAAGTAGCAGGCAGGGCAATCATTTCAAGTGTGCGAATCTCCACAAACGTTCATTTTGCAGAACATTGTATTGGTAGTCATCTATAATCTGAAGAAAGAGTTTAGTATTCAGAGTTTAATGTTAGATTCTCTGAAACCAAAAGGTAAAGGCATATCCATATTTAGAGGTGTTATTAATATCATGATCACTTTCCACGATCATGTGGCATAACTTCATAAAGTACTAGCAAGATGACAGACACCTAGAGAAAATGCTCAGTTATCAAATGTATAATTTGTAAAATCCAGAAATGGTAGTTACAGGCCACTTGTACTGAAACTTTTAGAATACAGTTCTAACAGTGGTTACTAGGTAGATTTGTCCTTGAGGCTTAGTAGATAGTTTTTTGAAATTTCATTTATATATAGTAAGTTTGGGACCAGATTTAGCTTACAGGTACATTTTTATTTTATTTCTTTAGAGTGTTTATTTGTGTAGTCTATACTTGAAAACCTACTATAAGCATAGCAAAGAGTATTAGAAGCCTAATCAGAAAATCTGTTGATGGCTTTCTCAGCTTACCTCTGGTTTTCCCTCTTCTTAATGGTAAGTCTATCCATCTGCGTATCAGCCTAGAATAAAGATCAGATAACTAATACTTGTACTGGTTTTTGTTCTTACAGATGATGAAAATCCAACGCGTACAGTTAATGCGTCAGATGAAAGAGGATGCTGAGAAGTTTAGACAGTGGAAGCAACAAAAAGACAAAGAAGTAATGCAATTAAAAGAACGAGTAAGTAAAACTAAAAAGGCCTAGCTGCAAAAGGCCTTCTCTGAGTTGACTAATGATATTAATGCTTCTCTTAATACCCAGTGTCTCCAAAAATGTGACATATTTATGAATTTAAGAGCCTTATATTGACTCGGTGCCTGTGGCTCAACGGGCTAAGGCGCCAGCCACGTACACCTGAGCTGGCGGGTTCGAATCCAGCCTGGGTCCGCCAAACAACAATGACAGCTGCAACTAAAACATGGCCAGGCGTTGTGGCGGGCGCCTGTAGTCCCAACTACTTGGGAGGTGGAGGCAAGAGGCTCGCTTGAGCCCAGGAATTGGAGGTTGCTGTGAGCTGTGATGCCATGGCACTCTATCCAGGGTGACAGCTTGAGGCGCTGTCTCAAAAAAAAAAAAAAAAAGAGCCTTATATTAAGTATCCACTATGTACAAGGTGCTGTACACTAGGTACTAGGAGAAATAGAAAGATGAGCTCTGTCCTTGAGGAATGCCTTGTCTAAAGGGGAAATAAAAATAAGCATGAGGGCAGCACCTGTGGCTCATCAAGTAGGGCACTGGCTCCATATGCCGAAGGTGGCAGGTTCAAACCCAGCCTCGGGTGAACTGCAAAAACAGAAAAATAGCCGGATGTTGTGGCAGGCGCCTGTAGTCCCAGCTACTCAGGAGGCTGAGGCAAAAGAATCACCTTATCCCAGGAGCTGGAGGTTGCTGTGAGCTGTGTGATGCCACGGCACCCTACCGAGGACAATAAAGTGAGACTCTGTCTCTACAAAAAAAAAAAAAAAAGAATAAGCATGGATTTCTCAAATACAAAGAATTAAGAGATCTGGGCTTTAAGAATAGTATAAAATACCAAAGTAACTAAGAGAAAGGAAAACACACTTCTAGTTGGAGTGAAAAGATGGTAGCTGAATAGGCCCTGAAGAATAGGAAGGGTTTTGATAGAGATAAGTATGGGCATTCCAGATAGATGGAAGGGTAGGAGCAAAGACACAGAGATGACACATTCATAGACATATTCAAGAAATAGCAAATGGTCCAGTTGGGATGAAGTATAGTAAAAGATTGACTAGGAGGGTGGCACCTGTGGCTCAAAGGAGGAGGGTGCTGGCCCCATATACCAGAGGTGGCGGGTTCAAACCCAGTCCTGGCCAAAAACTTCAAAAAAAAATTGACTAGGAAAGACAAGTTAAAACTTTCTTGTTAAAGATCCAAGAAGTTTGAACTTCATTTTTTGTTATTAGTGTAAAGACTTTTAAAGTTTTTGAGAAACAAAGTGACATCAACAAAATAATGCTTTAGAAAGGTATATCTGAGAGTAATGTGTAGAACAAACTTTAGTATTGAGAAACTGGAGGCCAGAACACAAGAAGATATTGTATAATCCAGAAAGATCGTAAGGGCCTGAATATACCTGAAGAACAGAGCCCCAAAATATGTGAAGCAAATACCAAGTGAAATGAAGAGGAAAAATAGACAAATCAACAGTAATATTGGGAGACTTTAATGCCCATTTTCAATAATGGCAAGAATAACTAGGCACAAGATCAGCAAAGATGTTGCAAACTTCACCAATATAATTCCTAGGATTTGGGGTAGCGCCTATGGCTCAGTGAGTAGGCACCAGCCCCATATACCAAGGGTGACAGATTCGAACCCCGCCCTGGTCAAACTGCAACAACAACAAAATAAAAATAGCCGGGCATAGTGGTGGGCGCCTATGGTCCCAGCTGCTTGAGAGGCTGAGGCCAGAAACAGGAGGGTATACATTTTCCCCAAGTGTATGTGGAACATTCTCCAGGATAGACTATACATATGTTAGGCCATAAAGCATGTCTCATTAAATTTATAAGAATCGAAACAATACAAAGTCTATTCTCCAACCACAATTAAAAATCAGTAACAAAGAAATTTGGAAAATGTACTAATATGAGGAAGTAGCACAGTCCTAAATAATGAGTCTAAAGGAAGTCACGGGGTAATTAGGAAATATTTTGAGATGAATAAAAACAAATACACAACATACCAAAACATGCCATGACCAAGCAAGGTTTATGGAATGCAGCTAAAGCAGTGTTGAGAGGGAATTTTATAGTTGTTAACTACCTATATTAAGAATGAAGAAAGTCCCAGCTACTTAGCAGGCTGAGGTGGGAGGATCACTTGAGTTTAAGAGCAGCCAAGACAACATAACAAAATTCCATCTCAATTAATAAAATAAGAGACAGTTGGGCTAGCGTCTATAGCTCAGCAGCTAGGGCGCCAGCCACATACACTGGGGCTGGTGGGTTCATACCCTGCCCTGGCCTGCCAAACAGCAATGATGACAACTACAACACAAAAAATAGCTGGGCATTGGGTGGGCCTGTAGTCCCAGCTACTTGGGAGGCTGAGGCAAGAGAATCAGTTAAACCCAAGAGTTTAAGGTTGCTGTGAGCTGTGATGCTACAGCACTCTACTGAGGGCAACGTATTGAGATTCTGTCTCAAAAAAAAAAAAAAAAAGAGAGAGAGAGACAGTCAACAAACACTGCCAGATCTTTAATTCAAATTACTAACGTTAGGAATAAAAGAGGGAATATTACTACCAGTCTTACAGAAGGATAGAATTATAAGGGACTACTATGAATAACTGTGTGCCAACAAATTAAGTAGCCTAGATGAAATAGACAGATTCTTAGAATAATAAATACTATCAAAACTGACTCAAAAAAGGTAAAATCTTTGTAGAAAATTAAATTAAATTAAGGGCAGGCACAGTGGCTCATACCTGAAATCCTAGCACCCTGGGAAGCCAACATGGGTGGATTGCCTAAGCCTCACAGGTTTAAGACAAGCCTGAGCAAGAGTAAGACCCTGTCTCTAAAAATAGCCAGGTGTTGTAGTGGGCACCTATAGTCCCAGATACTGGGGAGGCTGGGGCAAGAGGATCACTTGAGCCCAAGAGTTTGAGGTTGCTGTGAGCTACAATGTGACGGCAAGTTTGAAAACTTTCCCACAGGGCGGCGCCTGTGGCCCAGTGAGTAGGGCTCCGGCCCCATATACCGAGGGTGGCCGGTTCAAACCCAGCCAAACTGCAACAACAACTCGGGAGGCTGAGGCAAGAGAATCCCCTAAACCCATGAGTTGAAGGTTGCTGTGAGCTTTGTGACGCCTCTGCACTCTACTGAGGGTGATAAAGTGAGACTTTATCTCTATATTTAAAAAAAAAAAAAAAACTTTGCCACAAAGGAAAGCCCCAAGCACAGATGGCTTCACTCACTGGTGAGTTCCATCAAACATTTAAAGAAGAAAGAATACACATTTTTCAAAACATCTTCCAAAAAATATAAAGAAGCAGAGGGAACCCTTCCTAACTCATTCTGTGCGACTAGTATTTTTCTTTTTTCTTTCTTTCTTTTTTTTTTTTTTGAGATAGTCTTACTTTGTCACCCTCAATAGAGTGCAATGGCATCATCATAGCTCACAGAAACCTCCAACTCTTGGGCTCAAGCTATTCTCTTGCCTCAGTCTCCCAAGTAGCTGGGACTACAGGCATGCACAACGCCTGCATGTTTTTAGAGATGAGGTCTTGCTCTTGCTCAGGCTTTTCTTAAACCTGTAAGCTCAGGACAATCCACCTGTCTTGACCTCCCAAAGTGCTAGGATGATAGGTGCAAGCCACAGTACCAGGCCCTGTAGGCTAGTATTTCTGATGCTAGAAACAAAGGCATCACAAGAAAACTATAGACCAATATCTTTAATGAATATAGGTATGAAAATCCTCAGCAAAATACTAGCAAACTGAATCAGTAATGTATAAAAAGGATGATGTACCGTTACCAAACGAGGCTTATCTGAAAAATGCAAGACTTTGTTTAGCACCTCGAAATCAATTAATGTAATATACTCTATCAGTAGAATGAAGGACAAGAACCACACAATCATCTCAAAAGACACAGAAAAAGCACTTGACAAAATCTAATGCTCTTTTGTGATACAAATACTAGGAATAGAAGGGAACTTCCTGAGCCATATGTAAACCTACAGAAACGTCGTACCTAATGGTAAAAAGCAGAGAGCTTTCCCCCTAAGATCAGAATCAAGACAAAGATGTCTAGCCTTGCCACTTCTAGTCAACATTGTCCTGGAGGTTCTAGTCAGGACACTTAAGGAAGAAAAATACCAGGGTACGAAAACAATGTGTACTCATTTTAAACGCTGTTATATATGTTATATATATACATATATATATATATATATACACATACATATAAAAATAAAGCTGTTATATACTTTTTTTTTTCAAAGTTGAATTATGGTAGTAATGTGTGGCATGATGTTTGCGTAAAAGATGGCATTAATCAAATGAATGCTAGCCTCACCATGTGACAGAAAAAAGGCAGAAGCACAGTGGTTAATCTTTACTCTAGTTGTCAACCTTTTACCAGATGTATAGAATGCATACATATATATGAAGATTTTCTCCCATTCTGTAGGTTATCTATTTGCTCTTGATTGTTTCCATGGCTGTGGTGAAGCTTTTTAATTTTATGTGGTCCCATTTGATGATTTTTTTTTTTTAATTGAGACAGAGTCTCACTATATCACCGTTGATAAAGTGCTCTGGTGTCACAGCTCACAGCAACCTCAAACTCTTGGGCTCTAGCGATTCTCTTGCCTCAGCCTCCCAGGTAGCTTAGACTATAGGTGTCTGCCACAATGCCTGGCTAATTTTTGTGAGTGGTAAGAGGTATGGATTCTGTTTTAGTCTTCTGCATGTGGCTATCCAATTTTCCCAGCACCATATATTGAATAGATATTCATTTTTCCAGGGTGTGTTATTGTCTGCTTTGTTAAAGATCAGATGGGGCTTGGCACCCTTAACTCAGTGGTTAGGGTGCCGGCCATGTGCTCCAGGGCTGGTGGGTTCAAACCTGGCCTGGGCCTCTAAACAAACAAAGAAACAAAAAATAGCCGGGTGATGTGGCAGGTGCCTATAGTCCCAGCTACTAGGAAGGCTGAGGTAAAATAATCACTTGAGTCCAAGAATTTGAGGTTTCTGTGAGCTGTGATGCCATGGCACTGTATGTAGGGTGACAAAGTGAGACTTTGTCTCAATTTAAAAAATTAATAAAATAAAAATCAGATGGCAATATTGTGGATGATTTATTATCTGGGTTTTCTGTTCTGATCCATTGGTCTATGTCTAAGTTCTTATACCAGTATCATGCTGTTTTGGTTACTATAGCCTTGTAGTATAGCTTAAAGTCTGATAAAGTAATGCCTCCCAATTTATCCTTTTTGCTTAAGGTTGCTTTGGCTTTTTGGGCTCTTTTCTGGTTCCATATGAAGTATAGAATTATTTTTTCTAGTTTTATTTTGGAGACAGAGTTGCACTATATCACCCTTGGTAGAGTGCTATGATGTCACAGCTCACAGCAACCTCAAACTCTTGGGCTTAAGCGACTCTCTTGCCTTAGCCTCCCAAGCTCCAGTGTATGTGGCTGGTACCCTAGTTGCTTGAGCCACAGGGGCTGAGCCTTTTTCTAGATTTTGAAAAAATGATGTTGTTATTTTAATGGAGCTTATGTTGAATCTATAGATCACTTTGGATAGTATAGACATTTTAACAACATTGATTCTGCCGATCCAAGAGCATGATATACTTTTCCATTTGTTTACATCCTCTGCAATGTCCTTCTTTAGTAACTCATAGTTGTCCCCGTAGAGGTCCTTTACCTCCTTGGTTAGATATACAGGGAGGACATAATGTTTGTGTGCAATTTACTATGTTAAATTATTTTAAATTGCACATGAACTTTATGTCTAACCTGTATTCCTAGGTATTTTATTTTCCTTGTTGCTGTTGTGAAGGTATTAAGTCTTTGATTTGATTCTCAGCTTGACTACTGTTGGTATATAGGGATGCAACTGATTTATGTACACAGATTTTTATAATCCAAGACTCCACTGAATTTATTTATCAATTCCAGGAGTCTTTTGGCAGAATCTGTGGGGGGTTGTAGATATAAAATCATATTGTCAGCAAAGAGTGATAGTTTGACCCCCTTTTTTCCACATATGGATACCCTTGCTTTCCTTCTGTTAACTGATTGCTCTGACTAGGACTCCAATCACTATGTTGAACAGAGGTGGTGACAGTGGGAAGGTTTGCTTAGTTCCAGATCTAAGGAGAAATGCTTTCCATTTTTCCCCATTTGGTATGATGTTGGCTATGGATTTGCCATATACAGCTTTTATAATTTTTTTTTTGAGAGTCTCACTTTGTTGCCCCCAGTCGAGAGCTGTGGCATCATAGTTCACAGTAACCTCAAACTCTTGGTATCAAGCAATTCTCTTGCCTCACCCTCCCAAGTAACTGGAACTACAGATGCCTGCCACAATGCCCAATACACATTTTAGAGATGGGGTCTTACTCTAGTTCAGGCTGGTCTCAAACCCATGAGCTTAGGCAATCTGCCCTCCTTGACCTCCGAGAGTTCGGGGATTATAGGTGTGAGCCACCACATCTGGCCTCTGGCTTTTATAATTTTGAGGTATGTTTCACCTATGCCTATTTGAGTCCCTATCATAAAAGGGTGCTGAATTTCATCAAATGCTTTTTCTGTGTCTACTGAAATGATCCTACGGTCTTTGTTTTTGTTTCTATTTATGTGGTGAATCACATTTATAGATTTGCATATGTTGAACCATCCTTGCATACCTGAGATGAAGCCTACTTGGTCATGGTGGATTATTTTTTTTTGCTGTTGTTGTTGGGGATTCATTAAAGGTACAAGAAACCAGATTATACTGATTGCATTTGTTAGCTCAAGTCTCTCTTGGTTGCAGCCCTCGTTGTTGTTTGGCGGGCCTGGGCTGGATTTGAACCCGCCAGCTCAGGTGTACGTGGCTGGCACCTTAGCCCATTGAGCCACAGGCACTGAGCCTGGATTATTTTTTTGATGTGCTACTAAATTCAGTTTACTAGGATTTTATTGAGAATTTTTGCATCTGTATTCATAAAGTATAGTAGTCTGTAGTTTCTCTTTTGTTGTGTACTTTCCTGGCTTTGCTACCAAGGTGATACTGGCTTAGTAGAACGAGTTGGAGAAGATTCCTTCCTTCTCTACGTTATGAAATCATTTCTACAATATAGGTACCAGTTCCTCTTTGTAGATCTGGTAAAATTCTTTGGAAGGTTTTTTTATTGCTGTTTCAATTTCATATGATATTGGTCTGTTTAGGAGTTCTATTTCTTTCTTTCTTTTTTCTTTTTTTGTAGAGACAGAGTCTTACTTTATCACCCTTGGTAGAGTGTTGTGGCATCACAGCTTATAGCAACCTCCAATTCCTGGGCTTAAGCAATTCTCTTGCCTCAGCCTCCCAAGTAGCTTGGACTACAGGCGCCCACCACAAAGCCCGGCTGTTTTGTTGTTTTGCAGTTTGGCCGGGGCTGGATTTGAACCCACCACCCTTGGTATATGGGGCTGGCGCCCTGCTCGCTCAGCCACAGACACCACCCTAGGAGTTCTATTTCTTTCAGATTCAGCCTAAGGAGGTTGTGTTTCCAAAAATTCATCTATTTCCTTAACGTTTTCCAGTTTATGTATGTAGAGGTTTTTATAATATTCAGAGATAATGTTTTGTATTTCTATGTTATCAGGTGTGATTTCTCCTTTTTCATTTCTGATTGAGCTTATGAGAGTCCTTTGGATAATTTAGCAAGAGGTCTGTTGATTTTGTGTGTCTTTTCAAAGAACCAACTTTTGTTTCATTAATCTTCTGTATAATTGTTTTGTTTTCTGTTTCATTTAGTTCTGCTCTGACCTTAGTTATTTCTTTTCTTCTTTTAAGTTTGGGATCGGTTTGCTCTTCCTTTTCTAATTCCTTGAAATGATTCATTAGATTGTTAATTTGTGATCTTTGTGGTTTTTTTGATATAGGCATTTAAGGCTATGAATTTTCCCCTTGGGACTGCTTTTACTAAATCCCACAGATTTTGATAACTTGTATTCCTGTAGTCATTTAGTTCGAAGAATCTTATGATCTCGGGCAGCGTCTGTGGCTCAGTCAGTAAGGCGCCAGCCCATATACCGAGGGTGGCGTGTTCAAACCCATCCCCAGCTGAACTGCAACAAAAAAAATAGCCAGGCGTTGTGGTGGGTGCCTGTGGTCCCAGCTACTTGGGAGGCTGAGGCAGGAGAATAGCCTAAGCCCAGGAGTTGGAGATTACTGTGAGCTGTGTGACGCAACGGCACTCTCCCAAGGGCAATAAAGTGAGACTCTGTGTCTACAAAAAAAAAAAAAAAAAAAAAAAACTTATGATCTCCATCCTAATTTTCTTCTTGCTCTAATAATTGTTCAGCAGCAGGAAGTATATCATAAGTATCATAATTTAATTTTGTGTAGAACTGATTATTTCTTTTGGAGTTGATTTTTAACTTTATTCCACTGTGGTCTGAGAAATTACATGGTATAATTTCTGTTGTTATGAATTTGTAGAGACATGTTTTGTGGCCCAGGATATGATCAATTGTGGAGAATATTCCATGTGCTGATGAGAAGAATGTATATTCAGTAGTTTGGGGGTAGGATGTTCTGTAAATGTCTGTGAGGCCCATTTGCTCTAGAGTCTTGTTTAAGTCCCATGTTTCTTTATTTTCTGCTTGAAGGATCTGTCTAATTCTGTCACTGGGGTGTTGAAGTCCCAAGATATTATAATGTTGCTGTTTATCTTTTTGATTAGACCTAGTAGGATTTGCTTTATAAATCTGGGTACATGTATGTTAGGTGCATAAATACTTAGTTTTTTTTTTTTTTTATTTTGAGACAAAGCCTCACTCTGTTGCCTGGAGAGAGTGCTGTGGCATCATAACTCACAGCAACCTAAAACTCCTGGGCTCAAGTGATCTTGCCTTAGCCTCCCAAGTAGCTGGGACTTCAAGCACCTGCCACAATGCCTGGCTAGGTTTTCTATTTTTTAGTAGAGATGGGAGTCTTGCTTTTGTTGGGCTTTTCTCAAACTCCTGAGCTCAGGCAATCCACCCACCTCAGCCTCCCAGAGTCCTAGGATTACAGGCATAAGCCACGGTACCAGCCTAATATTTAGAATTGTTATGTCTTCTTATTGAATTGTTCCCTTTACAGTTATATAATGACCAACCATCTTTGCCTGTGTTTATTTTTGTTGCTTTGAAGTCTGTGTTATCTGATTTGAGAATGGCTACACCAGCTTTCTTTTAATTTGCATTTTCATGGAATATTGTTTCCCATTCCTTCATCTTGAGTCTTAATTTGTCCTTGTGAGTTAAGACACATTTCCTGGAGACAGCAGAAACTTGGCTTGTATTTTTTTTTTGCAGTTTTTGGCCAGGGCTAGGTTTGAACCCACCACCTCCGGCATATGGGGCTAGTGCCCTACTCGTTGAGCCACAAACACTGCCCTTGGCTTGTATTTTTTTATTCATTCAGCCAGTCTCTGTCTCTTGGGAGAGTAGTTCAATTTATTCACATTTATTGATAGAATTGATAAGTGAGTGGATTTCTGTTCATCCTGTTGAAGATAACTTTATTGCTTTGTTTTGCTGCTTGAGCCATTGTATAACCAATTATTTTATCTGTGGTTATTTTAAACTAAGGACAACTTAACTCTGCTCACAAAACAGATTTTTTTTAAAAGCTTAAAAAATCTCTTCTGTACTTTAACTTCATCCCCCCACTTTTTTACTGTTTATTGCTTCCATTTATATCTTTTTATACTATCTATCTCTTAAAAAGTAAAATGTTTTAATTATTTTTGTATCTTTGTCTTTTAGTCTTCCTACTTATGAGTAGTTTATACACCACAATTATAGAACACCACAGTCATAGAACACATTCTGTATTTGTCTGTGTACTTACCATTACCTGTGAGTTTTATACCTTCAGATTATTTTATTGTTCATTAATGTTGTTTTCCTTCAAATTGAAGAGCTTCTTTTAGCAGTTTTTTTCTTTTCCTTTTTTTTTTGAGACAGAGTCTCGTTATGTCACCATGTGCTGTGGCATCACAGCTCACAGCAACCTCAAACTCTTGGGCTTAAGTGATTCTCTTGCCTCAGCCTCCCAAGTGGCTGGGACTACAGGCACCTGCCACAATGCCCCACTATTTTTTTGTTGTTGTTGTTGCAGTTGTCATTGTTGCTTTAGCTGGCCCGGGCCGGGCTCGAACCCACCAACCTTGGTGTATGTGACCGCTGCCCTGCTGACTGAGCTACAGGCTCTGCCCCCTTTTAGCATTTCCTGTAGGGCAGGTCTGATGTTGATGAAATCCCTCAGCTTTTGTTTTTCTGGGAAGTCTTTACTTCTCCTTATGTTTAAAGGATATTTTTTCAGGTTATCATATTCTACGATTAAGGTTTTTTCATTCAGCACTTTGAATATGTCACGACACTCTCTCTTGACCTATAAGGATTCCGCTGAGAAGTCTGCTGCCAGATATATTAGAGCTCCTGTGTGTGTGTGTGTGTGTATTTTTTTTTTTTTGAGACAGAGTCTAACTATGTCACCCTCAGTAGAGGGCTGTGGTGTCATAGCTCATAGCAACCTCAAACTCCTGGACAGGTGCCCGGCCACAATGCCCGGCTATTTTTTTGCTGTTGTTGTCATTGTTGTTTAGCAGGCCCGGGCTGGGTTCAAACTCACCAGTCCTGGTGTATATGGCTGGTGCCCTAACCACTGAGCATGGGGGCAGAGCATAATTTTTTCTTTCTTATTTTGCTTCAGACCCTTTCTTTAGCTGTGTCCTTTGGGAGCTTGATTATTAAGTGCCTTTAAATAGTTTTGTTTGGTTTAAATCTCCTTGGTGTTCTATGACCATTTTTTTTTTTTTTTTTGAGACAGTCTTATTTTGTCACCCTCAGTAGAGCTCCATGGCATTACAGCTCACAGCAACCTCAAACTCTTGGGTTCAGGTGATCCTCTTGCCTCAGCCTTCCAAGCAGCTGAGACTATAGGCACCGGCCACAATGCCTGGCTATTTTTAGAGATGGGGGTCTTTTTTTTTTTGTTGTTGGTAGAGACAGAGTCTCACTTTATCGCCCTTGGTAGAGAGCCATGGCATCACACAGTTCACAGCAACCTCCAACTCCTTGGGCTTAGGTGATTCTCTTGCCTCAACCTCCCGAGTAGCTGGGACTATAGGTGCCCGCCATAATGCCCGGCTATTTTTTTTTTTTTTTTTGCAGTTCAGTGGAGGCTGGGTTTGAACCTGCCACCTTCAGTATATGGGGCCGGCGCCCTACTCACTGAGCCACAGGTGCCGCCCTAGAGATGGGGTCTTGTTCTTGCTCAGGCTGGTCTTGAACTCCTGAGCTCAGGCAATCCACCCCTCGGCCTCTCAGAATGCTAGGATTACAGGCATGAGCCACTACACCCAGCCTTCTATGACCTTCTTATACCTGAATATTGATATCATTTTTCTAAGTTTGGAAAAGTTATCTGTTATTATTTATTAGAATAAATATTCTGCCCCAATCTCTCTCTACCTCTTAGATTTGCCCTTTTGAGGCTATCTAGTTCTTGTAGGCATTCTTGTTTTTTTTTTTTTTTTTTTGGCCTGGGCCGGGTTTGAACCCACCATCTTTGGTATATGGGGCCAGCGCCCTACTCCTTGAGCCACAGGCGCCACCCTTGTAGGCATTCTTGATTCTTTTTTATTCAATCTCTTTGTTAAACAAATTTCTCTGATAGCATTCTGAATTTCTTCTCCATGTTGTCTTTAAGTTCACTGAGCTTCCTCAGAATACTGAAAGGTCACATATCCTCATCACTCTGGGATTTGTCACTGGTGCCTTATTTAGTTCACTTAGTAAGATATTTTCCTGGGTGTCCTTTTTTTTTTTTTTTTGAGACAGAGCCTCAAGCTGTCACCCTGGGTAGAGTGCGGTGACATCATAGCTCACAGCAACCTCCAATTCCTGGGCTCAAGCGAGTCTCCTGTCTCCGCTCCCAAGTAGCTGGGACTACAGGTGCCCGCCACAACGCCTGGCTATTTTTTGGTTGCAGCCTTCATTGTTGTTTGGCGGGCCCGGGCTGGATTCGAACCCGCCAGCTCAGGTGTATGTGGCTGGCGCCTTAGCCTGTTGAGCCACAGGCGCTGAGCCTTCCTGGATTTCTCTTTTTTTTTTTTTTTGAGACAGAGCATCAAGCTGTCACCCTGGATAGAGTGCAGTGGCATCACAGCTCACAGCAACCTCCAATTCCTGGGCTCAAGCGAGTCTCTTGCCTCTGCCTCCCAAGTAGCTGGACTACAGGCGCCCATCACAACGCCCAGCCATTTTTTGTTTGCAGCCATCATTGTTGTTTAGCGGGCCTGGGCTGGATTCTAACCCGCCAGCTCAGGTGTATGTGGCTGGCACCTTAGCCCGTTGAGCCACAGGCGCTGAGCCCTTCCTGGATTTCTTGATGCTTATGGATGTTCATTAATGTCTGGGCATTAAAATGTTTAGGTATTTTAATTGATCACAGTAAGTTACAGATTCCTTTGTTCCTTCTCCACTCCCAGTGCTTTACTTGACTAACCTTAAAAAAAAAAAAAAAGAAAAAGAAAATTTAGACATTTATTCTAATCTTGGCAGTCTCAGCTTGTCTGTACATGTCTTTCTTGGGAAGGCTTTTCCACATATACAAAAGGAATTGGGTGTTGTGATCTAAGTCTTTATTCATTGCAGCCATATTAACCCTGCTGGGGGGAGTCTACATGCCCAGTAATAGTGTGACTCTTGCAAACTCCTGGTATCACCTTGGTGAGTTTGGGTAAAATACAAGAGAATTCCTTGGATTGCCTGGCAAACTCTCTCACTATCTTTCCTCACTTTCCTCAAAACAGGAGGAGTCTCACATTCCATGTTGGGCTGCCTAGAGTTGAGGAAGAGGTGGTTCAAGCACTCTCTCCATAGCTACCATAGAAAAGAATGCAGTTCAGCTAGGTCACACCTGAAGCCAGCAGTCTCATTCAAGGCCCTTAGTGACTACTATCTGGCTACTGCTGGTATTTATTCAAGATCCAAGTGCTTTTTAGTGAGTAGGTGGTGAATCCTGCTAGGACTGCATCCTTCCCTTCAGGACAGTGGGTTTCCTTCTGGCCCAGGGTGAGTGAGCCTAGAAACGCTGTCCAAGAGCTGAGGCCTGGAAAAAGAGGCTTCAGGAATCTACCAGGTATTTTCTTTTACTATGGATAAGCTACAAGACAAAACCTTCTGTATTTTTACCTTTTATTTTTCCTTTCCTTTACTCAAGCAGGAGTCTCTTCCTCAGCTGCACTGCCTGGAATTGGGGGAGCAGTGATGCAGGCATTCCTTTGGCCACCACAGCTGGTATCCCACTGTGTCACATGAACCCTATGTCTGCTGGCTCTGAGCCCAGTGCAGCACAAGGACTTGCCCAAGGACTGTCCTGTGGCCTGACTGCCTTTCAAATTTATTCTCAGTCAGGCCACTTTAGTCAGCCAATGTTGGAGCTGGCTGGAACTCAGGTGCCTATGGCTAGGGCAGAGAATTCCCCTCTGGTCAGGCCCATGCTCCCTCTATGGGCTTGGCAGAATCCTACCCTGTATTGTGGCAGCACTGTATTGAGTTCCAGTGAAAATTCCCATAATCACTTTTCTCTCCCTCCCCAAGGCAGGCTGATTCTCTCTACCTGGTCCTGGTGAACCACTGAGAGGAGATGGGGAGGAGGTTGGAAGAAAGGGGTATAGGCAAAGCAAGAGTGTCTTTTCTATCCTCTGCAGTTCCTCTTCCCTTGATAGGACGTTAAAAACAGGTACTACAATAACTCACCTGATTTTTGTTTATTATAAACATGATTTCTTGCATGGATAGTTCAATTTGTTGTTCCTATGAGTAGATGATCACTGGAGGGTTCTATTTGGTTACTTTGCTCTGCCTCTGCTCCAGCTATATTTTTGTACACTAGCAATTTATAATTTAAAAATGAAACTAAGAAAATAATTCCATTTATTATAGCATTGATAAAAATAAAATATTTAGGAATAAACTTAGCAAGAAATGTATAAGACTTGTGAACTCAAAAACTATAAAATACTATTGAATTTAATTAAAGAAGACCTAAATAAATGGAAAGATATCCTATGTTCATGGATGGGAAGACCTAATATTTTAAAGATTGAATGCTCTTTAGATTGATTTATAGATTCAACACAATCCCAATCAAAATCCTATCTGGCTTCTTTATAAAAATTTACAAGTTCATCCTAAAGTTTGTATGGAAATGCATGGGATCCAAAATATTCAAAATAACCAAAAAGGAGAACTAATTTGAAGATGTCATACTTCTTGATTTAAAAACTTCTAGAAATATTTTCTATTATGAAACTTTACTTTCATAGTAATTAAAACTATGTAATACTGTATAAGGATAGACATGTACATCAATGAAATAGAATTGAGAATTCATAAATCATGTCATACATTTGTGGTCGATTGATATTCAGTAATGACTTGGTTTTGTTTAGGAATGAAAAACCTCTTCTGCAGGTTATTTTAGTTTTATAAATGGTTGGCTATATTATAGGCTCTCTCCTTTTTGCCAGCTAATTTGAAGGGATAATGTTGCTTTTAGGAGAATAGCTTTCAGAATGGAAATATCCTGGTTTTATGATGTGGTGGACTGGTAAGGGGGTAAGGAGGTGGGAAATACTGGTCTATTTCTCGGGGCCTGAATCTTAGATCCATCAATAACTACAGTATGTGGAAGGGACTGTTCATTAGATAATCATCTCAGCCTGAGGTTCCATCTAGGTCTCATATTCTATGACATTATTTCTAATAATTGACTTGTGACTGAAACTTTAATAATTGTTGGAGACTCCTGAGAGGCCAAGGCAGGTGGATCACTTGAGCTCAGAAGTTTGAGACCAGCTTGAACAAGAGCAAGACCCCATCTCTAAAAAAGTAGCTGGGCGTTTTAGTGGGTTCCTATAGTCCCAGCTACTTGGGAAGCTAAGGCAAGAGGATTGCTTGAGCCCAAGAGTTTGAGGTTGCTGTGAGCTATGATGCTATGGCACTCTAACAGGGGCAAGAAAGTGAGACTGTCTCAAGAAAAAAAGTGACTCGGTGCCCATTGCTCAGTGGTTAGAGCACTAGCCACATGCACCAGGGCTAGTAGGCTTGAACCTGGCCAGGGCCTGCTAAATAACTATGACAACAATAACAAAAAAATAGCCGGGCATTGTGGTGGGCACCTGTAGTCCCAACTACTTGGGAGGCTAAGGCAAGAGAATCGCTTAATCCCAAGAGTTTGAGGTTGCTGTGAGCTATGACATCACAGCACCCTACTGAGGGCGACAGCTTGAGACTCTGTCTCAAAAAAAAAGAATTGTTGGAGACTTTACATCTCTTATGTTTACCTGGATGGAGTTGAAACACATTCTTCTTAATAAAGTATCTCAAGAATGGAAAAAATGGGAGGCACCTGTGGCTCAGTAGGCAGGGCACCAGCCCCATGTACCGAGGGTGGCGGGTTCAAACCTAGCCCTGGCCAAACTGCAACAAAAAAATAGCTGGGCATTGTAGCGGGTGCCTGTAGTCCCATCTACTTGGGAGGCTGAGGCAAGGGAATCGCCTAAGTCCAGGAGTTGGAGGTTGCTGTGAGCTGTGTGCCGCCGCGGCACTACCATGGGCAATAAAGTGAAAATCTGTCTCTACAAAAAAAGAATGGAAAAACTATCCAAAGTACTAATACTAATATAAAACCAACATATAACCATAAAATCAATTACATGCCATACGAACAATAAAGCACAAATATAGTCTAGCAAGTGTAAGGGGTAGAAGGGAGAGGGAAGGGCAATGGCAGGAGGAAGGAAGGCAATTGTCAGGATCTCAACTAATGTGCACAATGCAAGACTATTCAGCATGCCCTCTGGGTGAAGGGCTCTTCTACAATTTGAACTTTACTTTGAAAGTGTGAACAATGTAACCTAAAAATTTGTACCCTCATATTAATTTGAAATTTTGAACAATTGGCCATAGAGAAATAAGCTAAAGGGGAAAAACCACTACCCTTCTACATACAAACATGGTCTCTAGAGCTACCAATTCTTGACTATAATAGAAGATGAAAGCAGCTCACTGTTTTGTATTTAGCCTTACTTCAAGAATGTCTTGAAAGACTCCTTAGTTCAATATAAGGTTTTATTTTAGCTAGTTGAACAGCAATGAAGATCTGACTTTTTTCTTGTCAGGACCGTAAGAGGCAATACGAGCTGCTCAAACTTGAAAGAAACTTCCAGAAACAATCCAATGTGCTCAGACGTAAAACTGAGGAGGTAAGAAAATTCAATCTACTAGGTCAAGTATATTGCCATCTTCAGGCTCAGATACTGGCAAAGTAATATCCCTTAAATGAGCAAGGGTAAGAAATCAGGGATGCCAACTTGACCAGCAGGCTAGGTGTGACAGCTCATGCCTATAATCCCAGCACTTTGGGAGGCCAAGGCAAAAGGATCACTTGAAGCCACCAGTTTGTGACCAGCCAAGGTAGCATAGCAAGACTCCTGTCTTTACAAAAAAAAAAAAAATTAGTTGGGTGTTGTGGCATGTACCTATAGTCCTAACCTAACAACTTGGGAGGCTAAGGTTGGATAATCACTTGAATCTGTGAGTCAAGGGTACCATGAGCTATGATGGTGCCTCTGAACTCTAACTGGGTGACAGAGGGAGACCCTGTCTCTACAATAAAAAAAAAAAATTGACTATGTGCCATTTTTATTTAGGCAGCTGCCGCCAACAAGCGTCTCAAGGATGCTCTTCAAAAACAACGAGAGGTAGCTGATAAGCGGAAAGAGACTCAGAGCCGTGGAATGGAAGGCACTGCAGCTCGAGTGAAGGTATGGATAACTTGAACTACCATTTCTTTTTTTTTTTGAGACAGAGTCTCACTATGTCACCCTGGGTAGAGTGCTATGGCATCACAGCTCATAGCAACCTCAAACTCTTGGGCTTAAGTGATTCTTTTGGCTCAGCCTCCCAAGTAGCTGGGACTACAGGCGCCTGCCACAATGCCTGGCTATTTTTCCCTTGTAGTTGTTGTTTGGCAGGCCTCGGCCAGGTTTGAACCAGTCAGTCCCCGTATATGTGGCCACCACCCTTGCTGCTGAGCTACAGGCCCCAAGCTTTGAACTGCCATTTCTCTTGTGTACACTGGGAATAGTAAAAAGTAGGAAATGGCTGGGTTTTAGTTTAGAAATAAACACTATAAAATCTAAAATTCTGGCTCGGCGCTTGTGGCTCAACAGGCTAAGGCGCCAGCCACGTACACCTGAGCTGGCAGGTTCGAATCAAACAATGACAGCTGCAACCAAAAAATGACTGGGAGTTTTGGCGGGCGCCTATAGTCCCAGCTACTTGGGAGGCGGAGGCAAGAGACTTGCTTGAGCCCAGGAATTGGAGGTTGCTGTGAGCTGTGATGGCACAGCACTCTATCCAGGGTGACAGCTTGAGGCTGTGTCTTAAAAAAAAAAAATCTAAAATTCTACCTGAAGATTATTTCCTAAAGATATGAATGTCTTTGAACTATTGTTAAAGATCAAGAGTATCGAATCCCTTATAGCCTTGCCCTAGTTACTTTTTAATATCAGCTTTATTGAAGTATAATTAACATATAATAAATTATACATAAGGTATACAAATCTGATGAATTTAGACACATGTATGGGCCCATGAAATCATCACCACGATCAAGATAATGACAATGTCCATTGTTGCCAAAATGTTCTTTGTATCCCTTGGTAATCTCTTCCTCTCCTCCTTGACCTACCCTTCTACTCCCCACTAGGGGTGGTTCTAGGCAACCATTAACCTTCTTTCTGTCACTGTATGTTTTTATTTTTTAGAATTTTATACAAATTAAATCATACAGTATAATTTTTTCTGGCTTTTATTCAGCACAATTATTTTGAGACTCATTCAAGTGGTTGCATATATCATAATTTCTTTTTATTGCTAAGCAGTATCCCATTCATTATGTGACTATACCATAATTTGTTGATACATTCACCTATTTATGGACATTTGGGTTGTTTGCAGTTTGGGGCTATTATAAATATTATACTAAATGTTTATGCACAAGTCTTTGTGTGGACATATGTTTTTATTTCTTTTGGATAAATAGCTAGGAGTGGAATGGTTTTCTCAAATGGTAGGTGTATATTTTAACTTTTTTAAACAACTGCCCACTCTAGGAGGCCAAGGTGGGTGAATTGCCTGAGCTCACAGGTTCGAGACCAGTCTGAGCAAGTGCAGGACACCATCTCTAAAAAAAAAAAAAAATAGCCGGGTGTTTTGGTGGGCACCTGTGGTTCCAACTACTCGGGAGGCTGAGACAAGAGAATTGCTTGAGCCCATGAGTTTGAGTTTGCTGTGAGCTATGACACCACAGCATTCTACACAGCGACACAGTGACAAAGTAAGACTCTGTCTCAAAAAAAAAAAAAAAAACTTTTAAGCAACTGCCAAACTGTTTTCCAAAGTGGTTGTACCATTTTACATTTCTACTTGCAATATATAAGGGTTCTAGTTGCTGCATATTCTCGCCGATATTTAACATAGTCAGTCTTTTAAATTTTAACTATTCTGTGTGGATGGCTACTGGTAGGTATCTCATTGTGGTTTTAATTTTTTTTTCCCTAATGTCTAGTTATATTGAGCATCTTTTCATGCACTTATTTGCCATTTATATTCAAATCTTTCCCTCATTTTTTTGTATTTTCTTATTAATACTGTCTCCTATTTAAAGTTCAAATATTAAGGATCAGCTATGATGGCTCACACCTCCAACTCTAACACTCTAGGTGGCCAAGGTGAAAGGATTGCTTGAACTCAGGAGTTTGAGATCAGGCTGAGAAAGAGTGAGACCCTCTCTCTACTAAAAATACAAAGAGATTAGCTGGGTATGGTTGTACATGTCTGTGGTCCCAGCTACTCAGGAGGCTGAGGTCAGAGCATTGATTAAGTCCAGGAGTTGGAAGTTGCAGTGAGCTATGAGGAGGCCACTGTAATGTAGCTATGGTAACAGAGCAAAACTCTGTCTCCAAAAAAAAAAAAAAAAATTAAGAGGGGACAAAATTTTTGGCACATGGGTAAAAATTTTTACTTCATGTAATGTTTAAATAAAGGAGTTTGGTGTGTTCTTCCCTGGAATAGTGTTCATTGTACCGATCTTTTAATTGTTATTTGGATTTTTTTTTTTGTATTAGTATTCTTTTCTTTTCTTTTCTTTTCTTTTTTTTTAGACAGAGCCTCAAGCTGTCACCCTGGGTAGAGTACCCTGGCATTATAGCTCACAGCAACCTCCAACTCTTGAGTTTAAGCGATTTTCTTGCCTCAGACTCCCAAGTAGCTGGGACTAGAGGTGCCCACCACAATGCCTGGCTATTTTTTGGTTGCCATTGTCATTATTGTTTAGGGCTGGATTCGAACCCACCAGCTCTGGTGTATGTAGCTGACGCCTTAGCAACTTGAGCTACAGGCACCAAGCCTCTTATTAGAATTCTTCATATATTCTAGATACATCCAACCGAGGATTTCTGTTTTACCAATATTTTCAACTGGGCTGTGACTTACCATTTCTTAATACTTCCTTTTGAAGAACAAAGCTTTATTATTTTATTACTTAAATCCTTTGCCAACCTAATGGTCACTAACATGTCCTAAGTTTTCTTCTAAAAGTTGTGTATTTTTAAACTTTATATTTAGGTCTCTGATTCATTTTGACTTGAAACCTTCATCAAAATGATCATACAGCTATTTCCAGATTCTACTTTATTGATCAACCTATTTTTATGTCAATGCCAAAATGTCTTCAATACAGTTGCTTTATAGGAAGTCCTGAAATCAAGTGGTATACATAGTAAATACTCCAATGCACTTCTTTTTCAAAATTATCTTGGGAAAACTAGGTCTTTTTGCATTTTCATATAAATTTTAGAATCAGCTTGTCAGTTTCTGCAAAAAACCTTTCTGGGAGTTTGATTAGGATTATGTACAATTTATAGATCAATTGGAGCAGTATTAACATCTTAAGAATACTGAGTCTTTACAGCTGTGAATGAAGTACATCACTGCATTTGTTTAGGTTTTTTATTTCTCTCCACAATGTTTTAGTTTTTAGTGTACAAGTGTTGCATATCTTCTGTCAAATATGTCCCTAAATATTTCATATTTTTATGATGTTGGAAATGGTATTTTTTCTTTTTTTTCTCAGATTAATAGAAGGGTACATATGATTAGGTTACATTGTTTGCATTTGCTAGGAAAAGTCTGAATTGTATTTGAGTCCTTCACCCGTGAGGTGTGCCATACATCTCTAATTGTATCTGTTAGGTAGGGCTTACTGAGCCCCTTCCACCTCTTCCCAGCCCTCTTCTTGAATTTAATTGTTTTTCCTTTCGTGTGGGCCTGTAGCTATTCATCAAAACTTAGTAATGTATCTCAAGAATGGAAAAACAAGGATCTAACATACTAAATGCTAATGTGAAATTAGTAGATGAACAACTACAAGTATTTTTTATTTCCATTTTCAATTGTTTGGATGTACTTGTTAGTTCTCATAACTTTTATTTAGAGTCCTTAGTATGTTCTATTTGGACAATAATGTTGTCTGCAAATAAGGATAATTTTATGTCTTCTTTTCTGCTTTGTGCTTCTTTTCAACCTTTGTCTTGCCTTATGGCACTTGCTAGTATTTGCTAGATCCAGTACAGTATTAAAAAGAATAGGTGAAAAACTACATCCTTGCTTTGTTCTCAGTCTTGGAGAGAACACATTCAGTCTTTCACCATAAAGTATGATATTTGCTATGGATTTTTTGTATATATCCTTTATTAGGTTAAAGAAATTCCTATTTATTCCTAATTTGCTAAAGTTTTTGTTATGAATTGATGTTGGATTTTTTTCAGAAACTTATTTTTTCCTCTTAAGATGATCTTATAGCTGGGTGTGGTGACTCATGCCTGTAATCCTAGCATTTTGGGAGGCTGAAGTGGGTGGATTGCATGAGCTCAGGAGTTCGAGACCAGCCTGAGCAAGAGCGAGACCCCATCTATGAAAAATAGCCAGGCATTGTGAGCTCCTGTAGTCCCAGCTACTCGGGAGGCTGAGGCAAGAGGATCACTTGAACCCAAGAGTTTGAGGTTGCTGTGAGCTGTGACAGCATGCCACTCTACTGAGGGCAACAAAGTGAGACTCTGTCTCTAAAAAAAATGATGATTTTATAGTTGGTTGGCTTATTTGTTTTTAGTCTGTTGGCAAAGTCAAGTTGGTTTGGCAAATGATGTTGATTTTTTTCCCCAATTTATTTTATTAAGACATAACTGACATACAGTAAAATTTATCTTTTTGTACAATTCTGTAAATTGTACAAAATTGTAGAAAATTGTTCTGACAACATGTACACCTGTATAACCACCACAATAATCAAGATAGAAAATAGGCTCGGCGCCTGTGGCTCAACGGGCTAAGGCACCAGCCGCATACACCTGAGCTGGCAGGTTCGAATCCAGCCTAGGCCCGCCAAACAACAATGACGGCTGCAACCAAAAAATGGCCGGGCGTTGTGGTGGGCACCTGTGGTCCCAGCTACTTAGGAGGCAAAGGCAGGAGACTCGCTTGAGCCCAGGAATTGGAGGTTGCTGTGAGCTGTGATGCCACGACACTCTATCTAGGGTGACGGCTTGAGGCTCTGTCTCAAAAAAAAAAAAAAAAAAAAGAGATAGAAAATAGTTCATTTATCCCTCCAAACTCTACTATGTCCCTTTGTAATCATACTTCTCCCACACCCCTGGCCCTTGGCAAACACTAAGCTGTATTCTACCATTATTGTTTTCCTTTTCCATCAATGCTCCATAATTAGAAACATACAGTATGGCCTCTTTGATTTGGCATATGCATTTGAGATTCATTCATGTTGTGGGTGTGTCAGTAGTTTGTGCCATCTTTTTTTTTTCTATTGAGTAGTATTTCATTGTTTGGATGTACCATAGTTTGCTTATTCATTTACCCATTGAAGGAGATACTGGACTTTTTTTTTTGAAGCAGATTCTCACTTTATCACCCTGAGTAGAGTGCCATGGCATCACAGCTCACAGCAACATCAAACTCTTAGGCTCAAGTGATCCTCTTGCCTCTGCCTCCCAAATAGCTAGGACTACAGGCACCTGCCACAATGCCAGCTATTTTTAGAGACAATGGTCTCACTCTTGGTCATGCTGGTCTTGAACTCCTCAGGCATTCTACCTACCTCAACCTCTAAGTGCTAGGATTACAGCACACCTGGCCTATACTGGATTTTTTGTTCCAGTTTTTGGCATTTGCGAACAAAGCTGCTATTAAAAATTTCACATATAGGTTTCTGTGTGAACAGTAATTATTTCATGTGGGTAAATATCTAGGAGTAGTATTGCTGGATCATATGGTTAAATATTAATATATGCTTAACTTTACAACAAATTGCCAAGTTGTTTATCTAGTTGGTCATTGCTGATACATAAAAATATAATTTGTTTTTGTATATTAACTTTTAGGATATAACTTTGGCTCGGCGCCTGTGGCTCAGTGGGCTAAGGTGCCAGCCACGTACACCTGAGCTGGCGGGTTTGAATCCAGCCCAGGCCTGCCAAACAACAATGACGGCTCCAACCAAAAAATGGCTGGGCGTTGTGGCAGGCGCCTGTAGTCCCAGCTACTTGGGAGGCGGAGGCAAGAGACTCACTTGAGCCCAGGAATTGGAGGTTGCTGTGAGCTGTGATGCCACTGCACTCTATCCAGGGTGACAACTTGAGACTCTGTCTCAAAAAAAAAAAAACTTTATTGGACTACTGACTTGTTTTTAAGTTCTTTGGGATTTTCTACATGGACAATAATGTCCTCTATAAATACAATTTTATTTCTTCCTTTATAATCTGTATTTCTTTTTATTTCTTTTACTTGCCCTATTGCATTGGCTAGGACCTTCAGGATGATGTTGAATATGAATAGTAAGAGTAGACATCCTTCTGTTCTTTCTAATCTTAGGAAAAAAGCATTCAGCCTTTTATTGTTAAGTGTGATGTTAACTATACAGTGGAAACTCCATAGTTGACCACCTCCTTAAGTTTACCTAGTTTTTAATAGACTAGACATGCACATGTATGTTTCAATACAGCAGGCCTTGATCCTTATGTTGACCTCTCTGTATGTTGACCACCTTATTACAGTCCCTTGGATGGTCAACTTACGGAGGTTCTACTGCAGTTAAATTTTTGCTTGTTGTCACTAGTTTCTAGATTTGATAAATTACTTCAATCAGTGTTCAAATGTGGTCCAGCCTTGTATTTCTTTTTTTATTTTTAGTAGAGACAGGGTCTCGCTCTTGCCCAGGCTAGTCTCAAACTCCTGAGTTCAAACAATCAACCGGCCTCTCCCTTGGCCTTCTAGACTGCTAGGATTACAGGCATGAGCCACTGCACCCACCTGCATTTCTTAAATAAATCCCATTTGATCATGATGTATCATTCTTTTTATGTATTATAAAATTCAATAATACATAAAATAAAAAGTTTTGTTTAAAATTTTTGCATCTGTTTTCATGAGGGATATTAATTAGTCTGTAGTTTTTTGTAGTGTCTTTGTGTTGTTTGGATATCAAAGTAAATGCTGCCTCACCATGAGTTGGGAAGTAGTCTTTCCTTTTCAGTTGTCTAGAAGCCTTTGTGTTTATTCCTTTTAAAAGTTTGATAGAATTCACCAGTAAAAGCCATTTGGGCCTAGAGAGATTTTTGTTTGCTTAATTAGTTTGCTTTTGAGGGAGAGAGGTGTTAACTAAAATTTAATTAAAAAATAGATATCAGGACTTGGCCCCTGTAGCACGGTGGTTACGGCACCCGCCACATACAATGAGGCTGGCAGGTTCGAACCCAGCCTGGGCCAGCTGAACAACAATGACAACTGCAACAAAAAAATAGCTGGACGTTGTGGTAGGCACATGTATTCCCAGCTATTTAGGAGGCTGAGGCAAGAGAATCGCTTAAACTCAAGAGTTTGAGGTTGCTGTGAGCTGTGAAGCCACGACACTCTACCGAAGGCAACATAGTAAGACTCTGAAAAAAATAAATAGATATCAGCCTGTTCAAGGTTATATGTTTATTTTATTTTTTTTTTTTTGAGACAGAGTCTCAAGCTGTCACCTTGGATAGAGTGCAGTGGCATCACAGCTCCCAGCAACCTCCAATTCCTGGGCTCAAGCGAGTCTCTTGCCTCGGCCTCCCAAGTAGCTGGGACTACAGGCGCCCGCCACAATGCCCAGCCATTTTTTGGTTGGAGCCATCCTTGTTGTTTGGCGGGCCCGGGCTGGATTCGAACCCGCCAGCTCAGGTGTACGTGGCTGGCGCCTTAGCCTATATGTTTAGTCTTGAGTGAGCTTTTTTTTCCAGATTATTTTAAGGATACATACAATTTGTTTACATAGTTTGCTTTTATGTGGATAAAGTCAAGAGTTATAGGTGTATCCTTGTCCCAGAAAGTGTGTGGTATACCCAGGATACCCATTCAATATATTGAGTAAGCTTTGAAGTTCGTGTGTTTCAAGGAACTTGTCCATTTCATCTCAGTTGTCATATGTATTGGCATAAAGTTGTTCATCATAATCCCTTATCCTTCTAATATCTGTAAAATCTATAGTGATGTCTTCTATCTCATTATTGATATTTTGTTTTCTTCTTGTTCCTAATCAGTCCAGCTAGACATTTATCAAAGAACCAACTATTATTTAAAAAGGTTTAAAATGGTAAATTTTCTGTATATTTCAACACAATAAAAAGCTTCCCCATAAAACTCCAATTTCCACTCTGATTTTTATTATTTCTTTACTTTTGCTTACTTTAGATTTATTTTGCTCTTTGTTTATTTTGAGCCAGTCTCACTTTCTTTCCCCTGGTACACTTCCATGGCGTCATAGCTCACAGCACCTTCAAACTCTTGGACTCAAGTGATCCTCTTACTCAGCTTCCCAAGTAGCTAGGACTATAGGTGCCCACCACAATGCCTGGCTGTTTTTTAGAGATGGGGGTCTTGCTCTTGCTCAGGCTGGTCTTGAACTCTTGAGCTCAGGCAATCCACCCACCTCAGCCTCCCAGAGTGCTTGGATTACAGGTGTGAGCCACTGCACCCAGCCTTTTATTTTGCTCTTATTATTCTAGTTTCTTAAGGAAGAAGCTGAGGTCATTGATATGAGTTTTTTATTTTAACAACATCCCACAAATTTTGACAATGTTATGTTTTCATTTTCATTCAATTCAAAATGCGTTCTTAAAAATGCATTCTAATTTTTCTATTGATTTTCTCTTTGACCCATGGGTTATTTAGAAGTGTGTTATTTGGTTCCAAATATTTAGGGATCTTATTTTTGGTTATTGGTTTCCAATTCTGTCATGGTCAGAGAATATACATTATATGACTTATATCCTTTGGAATATATTGAGGCTTATTTTATGGCCCAGGATATGGTCTATTTTGGTAAATATTCTATGTGTATTTAAGAAGAATGTGTATTCTGCTGTTGTTGGATGGGAGTGTTCTATGAATGACTATCTGATTGATTGTGCTATTCAGTTCTATTGTATTTTTGCTGATTTATTTGCCTGGTTATCCTATCAATTATTGGAAAAACACGTATTGAAATCTCCAATTATAATTATGGATTTTTCTATTTTTCCTTGGAGTTCTGTTTTTTTTTTTTGTAGAGACAGAGTCTCACTTTATCACCCTTGGTAGAGTGCCGTGGCATCACACTGCTCACAGCAACCTCCAGCTCTTGGGCTCAAGCGATTCTCCTGCCTCAGCCTCCCGAGTAGCTGGGACTACAGGCGCCCGCCACAGCGCCCGGCCATTTTTTTGTTTTGCAGTTCGGCCGAGGCCGGGCTTGAACCCGCCACCTTCGGTATATGGGGCCGGCGCCCTACTCGCTGAGCCACAGGAGCC
>CAUYON010000927.1:0-13267 GCA_963573935.1 Arctocebus calabarensis
TTTACTTTTGTGGTGGAAGTTTGCACTGGTCATTGTGGAGGATAGGTCTGAGAATATCCTGGAGAGCTGGCTTAGTTATAGCAAATTTCTTCAGCATGTGGATGTTGTTGAAGTATTTAATTTCTCCATCATAAATGAAACTCAGTTTAGCTGGATACAAGTTCCTGGATTGAAAGTTCTTTTGTTTAAGAGATTGAAAGTCGATGACCATTCTCTTCTAGCTTGAAAGGTTTGGTCATAGAGATCTGCAATTATTCTAATATTCTTCCCCTTGTAGGGAATGGATTTCTTACATCTGGCTACTTTCAGAATTTTCTCCTTAATTTTAACTTTCGTGAACTTAATTATGATGTGCCTCGAGGATGTCTTATTTGGGTTGGGTCATGCTGGGGTTCTGAAACTGTCTGCTATCTGAATTTCAGAATCTCTTGGCATGTCTGGAAAGTTCTCTTTCATAATCTCATAAAGAACAGACTCTGTGCCTCATGATGCCACTTCATCCTTTTCAGGTATCCCTATAAGGCGAATATTGGTTTTCTTTGAGTTGTCCCAGAGCTGTCTGAGAGAATGATCCATTTTTGCCTTCCATTTCTCTATCTCTTTGGAAGTTTGGGAGTGTTCCAAAGCTTTGTCTTCCATGTCAGAAATCCTTTCTTCTGCTTGCTCCATTCTGTTACTGAGGGATTCTACTGTATTTCTCAGATCTTTGAGGGCTGCAACTTCTTGTCTCAATGTGTCCAAATCTTTGGTCATTTTGTCTTTGAATTCGTTCAGTTCTTGAGACATCTTTTGGATTATTGCTTGAAATTCTAATTCCATCTTTTCCTCCACCGTGCTGATCTTATTTGCTATCCAGACTCTGAATTCAATTATCCACTCACAAAAATTGAGTGAATTCAATTCAATTATCCACAAATCAATTTTTGTGAGTTTGCTATTCCAGACTTCTGACATCTCAGCCATATGCTTATGCAAGGACTCTTGTGCTGTATCTACCTTGTCGTTCCTTGGGGGAGTTAATCTACTCTGATTATTCATAGTGCCATAGTTTTTCTGTTGATTCCACCTCATGATTATTTTTCTCTGTTGCCTATGACCGTCCTCAGAGTTGGGGAGGTGTCTCTCTCAGATCATACCCTGGCAGAATCACTCTGTTGTTACTGGATCTTTGTAGGGAGTGACCCTGTGTCTCTAATGCGGTCTCAAACCCCGCAGGGTGGAGAGTTAAAACCCTTATTTATTTATTTTTTATTGTTGGGGATTCATTGATAGTACAAGAAACCAGATTACACTAATTGCATTTGTTAGGTAAAGTCACTCATACAATTGTGTCTTGCATCCAAAAGGTGTGGCACACACCAAAACCCGACCCCCCTTGCTCCTTCCCTCTCTCTGCTCGCCCCTTCCCCTACCACCACCATATCATTAATTGTCATTAATTGTCCTCATATCAAAATTGAGTACATAGGATTCATGCCTTTCCATTCTTATGATGTTTTCCTAAGAATAATGTGTTCCAGTTCCATCCAGGTTAATACAAAGGCTGTAAGTCTCCATATTTTTTAATGACTGAATAGTATTCCATGGTGTACATATACCACAACTTGTTAATCCATTCCTGGGTTGGTGGGCATTTAGGCTGTTTCCACATTTTGGCAATTGTAAATTAAGCTGCAATAAACAGTCTAGTACAAGTGTCCTTAAGATAAAAGGATTTTTTTTTTCCTTCTGGGTAGATGCCCAGTAATTGGTTTGCAGGATCAAATCAGAGGTCTAGTTTGAGTTATTTGAGGGTTCTCCATACTTCCTTCCAAAAAGGTTGTATTAGTTTGCAGTCCCACCAGCAGTGTAAAAGTGTTCCCTTCTCTCCACATCCACACCAGCATCTGCAGTTTTGAGATTTTGTGATGTAGGCCATTCTCTCTGGGGTTAGATGGTATCTCAGGGTGGTTTTGAATTTGCATTTCTCTATTAATTAGGGATGATGAGCATTTTTTCATATGTTTGTTAGCTATTCATACGTCTTCTTTAGAGAAGGTTCTATTCATGTCTCTTGCCCATTGATATATGGGATTGTTGGCTTTTTTCATGTGGATTAATTTGAGTTCCATATAGATTCTAGTTATCAAGTTTTGTCTGATTCAAAATATGCAAATATCCTTTCCCATTGTGTAGGTTGTCTATTTGCTTTGATTGCTGTTTCTTAACTTTACAGAAGCTTTTCAGTTTAATTAAGTCTCATTTGTTTATTTTTATTGTTGTTGCAATTGCCATGGCAGTCTTCTTCTTGAAGTCTTTCCCCAGGCTGATATCTTCCAGCTTTTTTCCTATGCTTTCTTTGAGGATTTTTATTGTTTCATGCTTTAAATTTAAGTCCTTTTTCCATCTTGAATCAATTTTTGTGAGTAGATAAAGGTGTGGGTCCAGTTTCAGTCTTTTATGTGTGGATATCCAGTTCTCCCAGCACTATTTATTGAATAGGGAGTCTTTCCCCCAACTGTATGTTCTTGTTTGGTTTATTGAAAATTATGTGGTTTCATTTCCTGGTTTTCTATTCAATTCCAAATGTCTTGGTCTCTATTTTTGTGCCAGTACCATGCTGTCTTGACAACTATGGCTTTGTAGTACAGCCTAAAATCTGCTTTGCTGATTCCCTTGGCTTTGTTTTTATTGCTAAAAACTCCCTTAGCTATATGGGGATTTTTCTGTACAAAACATAGAATCATTTTTTCCAAGTCTTGAAAGTACAATGTTAGTATTTTAATAGTCATGGCATTGAACTGGTAGATCGCTTTGGGAAGTAAAGACATTTTAACAATGTTGATTCTTCCCAGCCATGATCATGGTATGTTTTCCCATTTGTTATCCTCTGCTATTTCCTTTCTTAGGGTTTCATAATTTTCTTTATAGAGGACCTTCACCTCTTTTGTTAGGTATAGTCCTAAGTATTTCATTTTCTTTGAAGCTATGGTGAAGGGAGTTTTGTCCTTAATTAGTGTCTCATCTTGACTGTTATTAGCATATATAAAGGCAACTGACTTGTGGACATTGATTTTATGTCCTGAGACATTATTATATCTTTTGATGGCTTCCAGGAGTCTTGTTGTTGAGTCTTTGGGGTTCTCTAAGTATAAGATCATATCGTCCGCAAAGAGGGAGAGTTTGATCTACTCTGCTTCCATTTAGACACCCTTTATTTCCTTGTCTTGCCTACTTTTATTGGCTAGAACTAATAGCACTATGTTGAATGGTAATGGTGACAGAGGACAACCTTGTCTGGTTCCAGTTCTAAGAGGAAAAGCTTTCAATTTTACTCCATTCTGTAAAATATTAGTGGTGGGTTTGTCATAGATAGCTTCAATTAGTTTAAGGAATGTGCCACCTATACCTGTACTCCTCAGTGTTCTAATTAGAAAAGTATGCTGGATTTTTGCAAATGCTTTTTCTGCATCTATTGAGAAGATCATATGGTCTTTTTTGTTTCTGTTGATATGATGAATAATGTTTATGGACTTGCATCTGTGAAACCAGCCTTGCATCCCTGTGATAAAACCTACTTGATCATGATGTATGACTTTTTTGATAATAAACTATAATCTATTGGCTAGGATTTTGTTGAGAATTTTTGTATTTGTATTCATTAGTGAAATTGATCTGAAATTCTCCTTTTTAGTTGTGTCTTTTCCTTGTTTTTGTATCAGGGTGATATTTGCCTTGTAGAACATGTTGGGGAAGATTCCTTCCTCCTCAATTTTTGGGAATAATTTCTGCAGTGCAGGAATAAGCTCTTCTTTGAAGGTTTGATAGAATTCTGGTGTGAAGACATCCAGACCAGGGCATTTTTTGTGTGTTGGAAGATTTTTTATTGTTTCTTTGATCTTAGTGCTTGAAATTGATCTGTTCAGGAGCTCTATTTCTTCCTGGCTAAGTCTAAGCAGAGGGTATAATTCCAAATATTGATCCATTTCCCTCACATTGTCCAATTTCTGGGCATAGAGTTTCTGGTAGTATTCAGAGATGATCTCTCATATTTCTGTGGCATCAGTTGTTATTTTCCCTTTATCATTTCTGATTGAGGTTACTAGAGATTTTAATTTTCTATTTCTATTTAGTCTGGCCAAAGGTTTATTTATTTTATTTATTTTTTCAGAAAACAAACTCCTTGTTTCATTAACTTTCTCAATGATTCTTTTGTTTTCAATTTCATTAATCTCTGATTTAATTTGGATATTTCTTTTCTTCTGCTCGTGTTAGGCTCTGATTGTTTTTCTTTTTCTAATTCCATAAGATGGCTTGTGAGTTTGTTGATGCACTCTCTTTCTGTTTTTCAAATGTAGGCATCTAAATTTTCCTCTCAGAACTGCTTTTGCAGGTCCCACAGCTTGTGTCTTCATTGTTGTTATGCTAAAGGAAGTTAATAATTTGCTCTTTTATTTCTTCCTGCACCCAACTGTCATTCAACAGAAGGTTGTTTAATTTCCATGTCTTTGTATGGGGTTGAATGTTTTTGTTGGAATTGTGCTTCACCTTTAGTGTCTTGTGGTTTGAGAAGAGACAAGGTAAAATTTCAATTCTTTTGATTTTATTGAGGTTTGTTTTGTGTCCTAGATATGATCAATTTTGGAGAATATTCCATGGGTGATGAGAAGAATGTATATTCTTTATTTTTGTGATGGAGTGTTCTATATGGATCTGTCAAGCACACTTGTTCTAGGGTCTCCTTTAAGTCTCTAATATCTTTATTTAATTTTTGTTTAGATGATCTGTCCAGCTCTGTAACAGGGGTGTTAAAGTCCCCTGTTATTATGGTGTTATAGGATATCATATTGCTCAGACTGAGTAAGGTCTGTTTCAAGAATCTGGGAGCATTTAAGTTGGGTGCATAAATATTTAGAATTGAAATATCTTCTTGTTGGATTTTTCCCTTGACCAATATAAAGTGACCATTCTTGTCTTTTTTGACTTTAGTTGCTTCAAATCCACATGTGTCTGAAAATAAGATTGCAACTTCTCTTTTCTTCTCAATTCCATTTGCCTAAAAAATTGTATTCCAACACTTAATTCAGAGTTTTAATTTGTCTTTTGAAGTGAGGTGTTTTTCCTGCAGACAGCAAATGGATGGCTTGTTTTTTAATCTAATCATCCAATCTATGCCTCTTCAGTGGGGAATTCAAACCATTAATATTTATTGAGACAATTGATAAGTGTGGCAGTGTTCTATTCATTTTATTTTGTGAGACTCCATTGCTTAGTTTTATCTTTTGCATCATTGTGGAAGTTAGATTCTGTCCCTTAATTTCTGAGTTCTCACTTTGCTGTTGATCCATTGTGAAGGTCAGTGTGTAGAATAGTTTGTGATGGTCAGTGTGTAGACAGCCCTGTAGAGCTGTCTTGTGGTGAATTTCCTCAATGTTTGCATATCAGTAAATGATTTGATTTCTTTGTCAATTTTAAAGCTTAGCTTAGCAGGATATAAAATTCTGGGCTGGAGATTATTCTGTTTAAGTAGATTAAAGGTAGATGACCATTGTCTTCTTGCTTTAAAAGTTTCATCAGAGAAGTCTACAGTCATCCTGATGGATTTACCCCTATAGGTCAATTGGAGCTTATTCCCGGCAGCTTGAAGAATCTTTTCTTTTGTCTTGACTGTGGACAGTTTCATCACAATGTGTTTTGTAAAAGCTCTGTTGGTGTTGAGGCAAACTGGGATCTGATATCCCTCTGAAATAATTGTGTCAGAATCTTTGGTGATATTGCAAAATTTTCATTTATAATATTCTCTAGTATGGCTTCCATTCCCCTGGGACATTCTTCTTCTCTTTCTGGGATACCTATAATTCATATGTTTGAAAGCTTCATAAAGTCCCATCATTCTGTCAGTGAATGTTCTGCTTTCTCTCTCTTCTTTTCTGCCTCTTTAACTATCTGAGTAATCTTAAGAGCTTTGTCCTCTACCTCTGAGATTCTTTCTTCTGCATGGCCTAATCTGTTGTTGATACTTTCTATTGCATCTTTAAGTTGCCTAATTGACTGCTTTAGTTCCTTCAGTTCTGCTATATCCTTTCTATATTTTTCATCTCTAATTTGATTATTTTTCTATTTCCCTTTGGTTATTTTCCACTTTATAACAAGTTTCCTTCATTTTTCCCCATCATTTCCTTCATTGTTTTCATCAACTGTATTCTAAATTCCCTTTCTGTCATTTATAACATTTCTTTATAGGTGAAATCCTCTGCAGTAGCTATCTCACTGTCCCTTGTGGGGGAGGGCGGTGTTCTAGACTGATTTTTCATGTTGCCACTTTTCTGATGATTCTTCCTCATGAGTGTTTTCTTTTACCTGTTTCATTGCCCTAATTTTCCTTTCACTTCCTCTTGCTCTTTAAGTTACCATACCTCTAGCCTAGGGTTTTGATGAGTCCTTTTGGTACAGGACCAGAAGGACAAGAGGCAAGAAAAAATATTAAAAAAAAAATAATAAAGGAAGGAAGGAGGTGGGTGAGCAAAAGGGAATATTGACAAAAAGAAAAGAGGCTCAGGAAGAGGGGGGCAGGAGCAATATAGGTATACAGTAGGGGACTTTGATCCAATCTTAAAAACCCCCCACCTCTTGGACTGCTGGGTTGGGAGGTTCCCTTGAGGTCAGCAGCTCTTTGCCAGCTTGTTCAGACATAGAACCCCACCTCCACCAAGTGGAGAGGAAAGACAAATATGCTATAAATCAAATGAAAATGAGCAAACAGAAAACTTTATGGGATAAAATTTGGGAGAAACTAAATAATAGGGGTAGAAACGCTAGCAAAAATGAAGTTCTAACTGTTAAAGAAGGCCACAATGGAAAATTATATTTAAACTATAAAAATGAAGAAATTAAAAAAAAAAAAAAAAACGAAAAATCTAGGGGGAAAATGTTGAAATTAAAAAGAAAAAAAAATCCAAAACCAAAAACAAAGCAGCATATATATCTTTCTGAATATTGTCTGGGCAACAGGTGATTTTCTGGGATATGAGATGTTAATCACAATGCTGACATGGCTACACAAGATGGAAACTGAAGGCCTTGGCTGATTTCAAACCCTGCAGGATGGAGATCCTAAATCTCTCTTCAGCCCATTTAAAAGGAACTTTAAACTGTTAACCTTGGCTAAGCAGAAGCTTTCCCAGGAAAGCACTTGTTGCATGGACCACTCCAGATGTGGCTGTCCACTTGCCCAGTGTGCCGAAACTGGTCTTGGTCTATGCCCCTGAGGGCCAAGGCTGTAAGGTATCTCAGTCCTCGCCTTTACGCTGCTCAGTCATTAGATTACTTGCCCAAGGTCTCCTGCCCGATGCTCGCTCTGCAACCCTGAGGGTGGAGCTTGCTGGGGCAGTTCTCTCACAATGGCTCCATGGCCCACAGCTAAACACCATTAGCTCCATCCAGCTCAGCAGCATAGTCTAGGGCCTTAGACAACACTTAAAGTCCTCCATATTCTAGCCCAAGTTCTCCCAAGATAGTTGGGAGAACTAACTTGAGTTAGTTGTGAGAACTTTCTAGCTCACAGGTGAGATTGAGTTTCCAATCTCACTGCTGCTGTACTTACAGCAGTCTTACCTCCCCACTTATTTATCAGAAATAAAAAAGAATTTCTGATTTATACATCATTTATGTCCTCAAAGGAATCTTTCTGGGCAGATCCTACCAGCCAGAGATGCCTAGAGTCTTCTCTCCCCACTCTCACCATGTTCCTTGCAATTCTCACCATGCCCAGTTGAGAAGGAAGGAAGTAAGGAAGCTATTACTCGGTCACCATCTTGCTCCTCCTTCCTCTTTTAACATTTTTAAATCCCTCATTTTGTCTTAAATTTTCTTTCTTAAATCACAGATCTGTCTTCCATTATAAATGAACAAAAACTCTAAGGAAATATATAGCAGAATTGTCTTTTAATGCCCTGATTAAAAGAGAACTTTGAACATTCCATATGCTACAGTTACCATTTAGAACAAGAACAAAGTTTTTAAGGGAAGGATTATAGTAACAGGAGGGAACCTTAGATACAGTGGTCAAAAAGACTGTACTCAGAAGAAGTTATGAAACCAAAAAATAAGAAGGTGCCACTTACCACTGAGGGGAGGTAAGACCAATATCCCAGGCAGGAGAGTGGCAAGGGCAAAGCCCTGAGACAGAGAAGCATTAGCTGTTTGCAGAACTCAAGAGAAGGCCTGTGGTGTGACAGCTGTGGGTTAGCAATGGGAGGGTTAGATTGTCCAAGGGTGGAGAAAGCAGGGGCAGAGCCAGCAGGACCTCTAGATAATAAGGCATTTGGAGTTTAAGAGCCACAGAAACTGGCAGAATAACCTACACACTAAAGTACTGTGATCCAACTTTAGTTTTGAAAACATCACTTTGACAGTCATGTGAAGAATTGGTAGGTGGCTAGAGGGCAAGAGAGGATGGAAACGTCTTCACTTCATGATTATAGCAGAAGCAGTGAGGATGGTGACTTCCCCATAAGAAGAAACACAATAAAAAGGAAGCTGGGCTGAGGCAGAAAGCCTGCCTGAGTGATTAGTGGGTGACTGGTCCTATCATATAGTGTAAGATACAGAAGGATGAATCTTCTCAGGGTTCTGGCCTTAGCCATTGTATAAGACTGGGTCCCAGCAAAAAGCAAACAGCATATCACACTAAATAATTTGAGGGGAGTTTACAAAAGGGATGTGGACAAATATGCCAGCAAGTTTTTCTTTTCTTTTCTTTTTCTTTCGTTTTGTTTTTGGTTTTTTGTTGTTGCTGTTTGTTTGTTTGTTTTGGCTTCTTTTTTGAAGAACCAGTAGGTGATAAAGCAGTATCCCAGGGGCTAACAAAAAACTGCTTCTGTGACCACTCCATGCCTGAAAGGCCAAGGGAATGGGATGGCTACCCAAACCCATAACAGGACTCTCAGCGGCACTACAGCTGTTATTAGCCCTGCAAACAATGGCAAGGAGGGAATTGGAGGAATAAATACCCTGACCTCAGATCTCTTGCAAGTGCTTCTCTTAAGCTAAAACATCTGGAAGACAGAACACAAGGCAGTCTGTCGACACAATCCAAGGGGCCAGCTTCCCAAGGTACAGAGCAAGGTGAAGGATAAGAGCTCTGAAGCAAACAGAAGACATTCACCATAGCCATATCGTATTTTCTTCTCAAGTTAAATGAGAATAACTAATATTATTTTATAAATCATTACATTAAATTGATGACATGCTTATAAAAATAATAATTAAAAATAAGAAAAGAGGCAAATGCATTATCTGACAAAGTTTTCTAATATCTTAGGCTGGGATAATATCCAATATATTGGATTACTAGTTAACAATGAGAAAATTTACTATACAGACCCTCCTCCACCCTCTTTGTTTGCAAACCTACTTATACAATTTCAGAACAGTGAAGGAAAAACGGGGCTTACTAGCTACACACAAAACAAACAGGTGTTAAATTTATTTGACTATAGCCTCAGCTAAAAATATGATATGGGTTAATAATAATAGAACTTTTGTTTTAGGGTTATTTCTTTTAGGGACATCTGGCATTGAGGTTTGGGTTACATGTCTGAGAGCTTGCCAAAGCTATACAGTGACAGCTGCAATGAAATTTCCTGATCAACACAACTGGTCTACTGAAGCCAATGTACAGAACATAGGTAGATGCGGTTAGTTCAAATTTTATTTCATCTAGAAAGCCAAAGATTAAGCACTTGATTTGTCAATTATGATTAGGGGCTGTCATCTTCAGTAAAAACGTACCATTTGGTAAGAGGATGACATGTAATTATTGTCCAATCCAAGTACATTTGCAAGTAGAAAAGAGTGCTATTAACATTTGTTCCAGGACAACAAACATCAACTGGGCCTCTCCCAAGAAAGCCGTAATGATGTACAGTCACCCTGAGTTGAGCACAGTGATTGAAGAACATGGTTTCTGAAGCCAGATTGTGCTGGACTCAAAACCTCAAGACATGATTAGTCATGTGGCCTTGGGCCAGTTACCTTACATCTCTTAGCCCCAGTTTCCTCCTGTAAAATGGAGATTTTTTATAATAGTACCTTCCTTATAAGATTGCTGAGATTAAATGAGTTAACATATGCATAGCACTTACCATCCCAATACAGTGTAAGACCTACAAAAACCTTTGCAATTATCATACATATTGAATAAGCACATGCACACTTAGCCCCTAGTGTTGGTTCCACCTCATGCTACC
Source organism: Arctocebus calabarensis (assembly GCA_963573935.1). Lineage (NCBI taxonomy): Eukaryota > Metazoa > Chordata > Mammalia > Primates > Lorisidae > Arctocebus > Arctocebus calabarensis. Next base: position 10,230 of record CAUYON010000927.1, read on the forward strand.
TTGGTGTGTGACCTTGGGAAGTACTAAGGATTCAGAGTCTTATTTTCCTCATCTGGAAAATGAGGCTAGTTAACAGGTTGGTGTATAGTAAGTACTACACACATCGCTGAGCAAATGTTAATGTTAAATGGATTTTTAATTTTCTTTTTTCTTATTTTTCTCCTCCTTGCTACCTGCCTAGCTTTCTCCTTTTAAAAATATTTTTATTATCCTGTAGTAGAAAGGTAAACTGAAGTAATATTAGACAGTTCAACTGGGAGGCAAAAGACAGAGAAAGGGAAGCTTATATATTTACGTGTCTCTCCTTCTATTCAAAAACATTAATCTGTTGCCTACTATTTGCCAGACACTACACAGGGGCCTGGGACTCATCGGCTAGAGGCAGTATTTATCTTCAATACTCATCAACTCTCACTTCTTTCTAGCTAAAACTGAAGCATGCTATCCTACAACCACCACATGCAGAATGAAGTGCCAAACAGGGCTGTGAACTGGCAGCTTCGAGCTTTTGGTATCACCTTAGAATCGCCACTCTGAAATTCAGAAATCTGTACCTCTGCTTGCCCGGATTATGAAACTGGCCTTTCTTTCTGTCTCTTTTGACTTCTCTAAGCATCTGTGAGAGCCCTCCAGACAAGCACTCTAGCCAGCCCTCAGTTACTGCCGCCTCCTGACATGCTGGAACTGAACTCGTCTATTTAATGGACAAAGTCCCTTCCCTTCTTGTCTTCTTCACCTACCTCTCCCTAGAGCTCTCCTTCTCTTCCACCCTCCATTCTGAACATTTTATCTTCACCAAATGGCATACATTAGATTCAGGAGATGCAAAGATAAATAAGTTTTAGTTCTTGACTTCACAAGGTTCACAATCTAAAGCAGATTTTTTTTTTCTAATTTGAGGAATGTGGGAGTCTGTGGATAGGCTCGCAGGGACCTCTGGATCCCCTAAAGTGTACAAAATATGGTGATGTGCATACAGACTTTCTTTTCCCTGGAAACCAAGGCTAAAGATTTCATTGGATTTTGAAAGGTGCTCACTAGCTAAAAAGGGTGAAGAATCAATCACATAGGTCTTGAGATCTTCCGCTGCAGCAAAACTGACTTGAGTAGTGTTCCACCATAGCTGTGTGTGGGAGTCAGCGAAGAACTTAAAACTTACTGATATCTGGATATCAACACCGGACATTCAGATTGTATTGGTCTGAATTTTGAGATTTAAAAAAAAAAATTAACGTGCTTTATTTTTGAGAGTATTTATTTTTAATAGATGTACATTATTTTTAGAGTTAGATTTACAAAAAAAAAGTGAGCTCCTAGTACAGCTCCCATTTACCGTCACCCCCTCCATTTTACACCATTACTAACATCTTACATTAATGTGCATATTTATTATAATTATTAACTGTTATTATTAATAACAATTAACTGTTGACACGTTGGACTTCAATAACTGAAGTTCATACTTCTTTCAGATTCCCTTAGTTTTGGCCAAGTTTTCTTTCTCTGTTCCAGGATCTCATCCAGCTTACCACATTATATTCAGTCATCATCTCTCCTTAGGCTGCCTCCGGGCTCAGACCATCTCTCAGAACTTTCTTATCTTTGCCAACATTGACAGTTTTGGTCGGGTATGTTGGAATGCCCCTCTGTTGGAATTTTCCTAATGTTTTTATAAAGTTCCATTTTCATCACATTATATCAAGAGTCTATACCCGTATTTTTCAACCTTTTTTATCTCACAGCACACTTGAACTTAGAAATGTCCACAGCACTCGTAAATTATGTTGATCAAAAAAAGAGTCAAAGAAACAATATACTTACTGTGCTTTGAATGTCTTTCAAAAATAATTTAATTAATGATCTTTAAAAATTACTTCTACATACCTAAGATCCTGTGATGGCACACCGGTATGCCGAGGCACGCTGGTTGAAAATCACTTGGCTAGGCTATCACCGTGACAAATGACTGCTGATGTTGGTATCAATCTCCTACCTAAAACTAAAACAGTGCTTTTCAGGTTTCTCCCTGTAAAATTCCCCTTCCCTGCCTTCTTCGGAAGGAAGCTAATATGAGCTGGTTTATTTAGGATTCTTCTGCACAGGAAGTTTGCCTCTTTCCCTCTATTTACTAATTATTTTCAAACATTTATTTATCTCAGTTTGGACTCATGGATATTTATTTCATACTCTGAGTTTTAATCCAACACTATTTTGTTGCTATATTGGAAGCCCTCTCAGTTGACTCCTGTGACATCTTGACAGACCTCTATAATTAAATGTGTGTGTGTCAAACATTTCCCTACTTTCTGGCATTACAAAATGCCCCAGGCTCATTTTGTGTATTTCCTGTCAAGTTCCTAGAATGGGCGATTTTTTCAAGGAGCTAGGGCTCTTTTTTCTTGGAGAATGTATTAGAAACCATGAGTGCTAGTTGTGCCCTTTGCTACTGGATCGTCATTTCTCTTAGGTCCTTTCAGCTTACCGAGCAAAGAAATATACCAACCCCCTGTATAAACAGTGCACGTGTCTATGAGTATTTCTACATGTCACCATCTGTATCTTCTGTGTAGTTAGTAAACATGAATTCTAATGTCTCCTACTCTAATCCACCACCACACGCATCTTTCCATTCTCCTCCCTCTGCTTGTCTTTAACCTCCAACTCTGATGTGAGAAACTGGCTTCCTCACAGGAATGGAGAAGCATGAATCTTATGTATTCAACTTTGACTTGAGGACCATTAGTGACAATTAATGACACAGTGGGGCATGAGGGAAGAAGAGAGCAGAGAGAAAAGGAGGGAGGGGGCGAGGAAAAGAAAACAAAAAAAGAGAAAGAAAACAGTGACTAATTCTCACATAAATTGGATTTAATTTTAACCAAAGTACATTACTTAAACACTAATTTTTAATTGAACTTGTTAATACATTTAGGATATCGCATCCTCACTTATAAGTGAAATATGTTTGTAATTTCCCTTTATAACAATTTATTTTCTCCAATTTCAATATCAGGTGTATCCAGATCAAGTAGAATGAT
>CAUYON010000931.1:0-27584 GCA_963573935.1 Arctocebus calabarensis
TTTTATCATAAGGATACTTGCACTAGACTGTTTATTGCAGCTCAATTTACAATCGCCAAAATGTGGAAACAGCCTAAATGCCCACCAACCCAGGAATGGATTAACAAGTTGTGGTACATGTACACTATGGAATACTATTCAGCCACTAAAAAAGATGGCGACTTTACAGCCTTTGTATTAACCTGGATGGAAGTGGAACACATTATTCTTAGTAAAGCTTCACAAGAATGGAGAAGCATGAATCCTATGTACTCAATTTTGATATGAGGATAGTTAATGACAATTAATGACACAGTGGGTGTGAGGGAAGGAGAGAGAAAGAATGAGGGAGGGATGAGGAAAGGAAGAGCAGGGAGAGGGAAGGAGTGAGGGGGGTGGGCTCTTGGTGTGTACCACACCTTTTGGGGGCAAAACATGATTGTAAGAGGGACTTTACCTAGCAAATACAATCAGTGTAACCTGGTTTCTTGTACCCTCAATGAATCCCCAATAATAAAAAAAAATTTTTTTTAAAGAAATATTATTTTTTCAAGATCTTTAAAGTAAGACAGCTTTAATAGGGATTGCATTAAAACTGTATATGGCTTTGGGTAGTATGGGCATTTTAACAATGTTGATTCTTCCCAGCTATGAGCATGGTATGTCTTTGCATTTGTTAACATCTTCAGCTATTTCTTTTCTTAGAGTTTCATAGTTCTCTTTATAGAGATCTTTGAGGTCCTTTATTAGGTAAACTTCCAAATATTTCATCTTCTTTGGCACTACTGTGAATGGAATAGAGTCCTTGACTGATTTTTCAGCTTGGCTATTGTTGGTATATATAAAGGCTTCAGATTTATGAGTGTTGATTTTCTAACCTGAGATGCTGCTGTATTCTTTAATCACTTCTAAGAGTTTTATGGTAGAATCTCTGCTGTTTTCCAGGATACCCTTGATCACCTTTTCTTCTCTAATTGCAATGGCTAAGACATTCATTACAATGTTAAAAAGCAGTGGAGACAATGGGCAATCTTGCCTGCTTCCTGATCTGAGTGGAAATGATTTCAATTTAGCTCCATTCAATATGATCTTGGCTGTGTGTTTGCTGTAGATGGCCTCTATCAGTTTAAGAAATGTCCCTCCTATACCCATTTTCTTATGTGTTCTGATCATGAAAGGATGCTGGATATTATCAAAAGCTTTTTCTGTATCTATTGAGAGAATCATATGGTCTTTGTTTTTAATTTGTTTATGTGATGAATTATACTTATAGATTTACATATATTGAACCAGCCTTGAGACCCCGGGATAAAACCCAGTTGGACATGGTGTATAGTTTGTTTGATGTGTTGCTGGATTCCATTTGTTAGGATCTTGTTGAATATTTTTGCATGAATATTCATTAGTGATATTGGTCTGTAATTTTCTTTTCTTGTTGGGTCTTTTCCTGGTTTCAGGATCAAGGTGATGTTTGCTTCATAGAATGTGTTGGGTAGTATTCCTTCTTTTTCTATATTTTGGAAAAGGTTGAGTAATATAGGTACTAGTTCCTCCTTACAGATTTGGTAGAATTCTGATGTGAAGCCATCTGGTCCCAGGCTTTTCTTTTTAGGGAGATTTTCTATAGTTGATGCTTTTCAGAACTTGATGTAGTCCTGTTCAAAATTTCCACTTCATTCTGGCTGAGTCCTGGGAGGTGTCGTGTTTCCAAGTATTGGTCCATTTCCTTCAGATTTTCGTATTTCTGAGAGTAAAGTTTCTTGTAATATTCATTAAGGATTTTTTTAATTTCTGAGGGGGTCTGTTATTTCATCTTTACCATTTGTGATTGATGAAATTAAAGATTTTATTCTTTTTTTCCTGATTAGAGTAGCCAGAGGTTTATGCATTTTATTAACCTTTTCAAAAAACCAACTTTTTAAATTATTGATCTGTTGTATAATCCTTTTGTTTTCAATTTCATTTAATTCTGCTCTAATTTTGGTTCTTTCTTTCCTTCTGTTGGGTTTGGGATTGGAATGTTTGTCCTTTTCCAGTTGCTTGAGATGTCCCATTAAGTTGTTAACTTCCTCTCTTTCCATTCTCTTGAGAAAAGCTTGCAGTGCTATAAATTTCCCTCTTAGGACTGCATTTGTGGTATCCCAGAGGTTCTGATAATTCGTGTCTTCATTATGGTTTTGTTCCAAAAATTTGGTAATTTCCTTCTTAATCTCATCCATGACCCATCTATCCTTCAGCATAAGGTTATTTAGCTTCCATGTTTTTGTATGAGTATGCAGATTCCTGTTGTTACTGAGTTCAACTTTTATTCCATGATGGTCCGAGAAGATGCAAGGAATAATTTCTATTCTTTTAAGTTTGCTGAGGTTAGACTTGTGACCTATGATCTGATCAATTTTGGAGTAGGTTCTGTGGGCTGATGAGAAGAATGTGTATTCTTGTTTTGTTAGGATGAAATGTTCTGTGGAAGTCTTTTAAACTCAAATGTTGAATGGTTAAGTTTTTTTCTAAAATTTCTTTGCCTAGCATGTTTTTTTTTTTAAATTAAATCATAGCTATATACATTAATGCAATTATAGGGTACAATGTACTGGTTTTACATACAATTTGAAATGTTTTCATCAAACTGGTTAACATAGCCTTTATCGCATTTTCTTAGTTATTGTGTTAAGACATTTATATTCTACACCTGATAAATTACACATGTGCCCTTGCAAGATGCACTATAGTTTGCTTAGCTTCTTATTGGAGAATCTAGCAAATACTGCCAAAAGAATGTTAAAATCTCCAACTATCATGGAGCTGGAGGAAATCAAATCACTCATGTCTATTAGAGTCTGTCTTATAAATTGAGGTGCATTCTGGTTGGGTGCATAAATGTTAATAATTGAAAACTCATCATGTTGAGTGTTACCCTTGCAAATATGAAGTGATCATCCTTATCTTTCCTTACTTTTGTTGGTTTAAAGCCTATTGTTAATAAATAGATTATTGTTAATAAATAGTTATTAACTATTAATAAATAAAGCCAGATAAAAATAAAATTGCAACACCTGCTTTTTTCTGCTTTTCATTTTGCCTGGAATATAGACGATCATCCCTTCACCCTGAGTCTATATTTATCTTTTAAGGTAGTTGAGATTCTTGTATGCAGCAGATATCTGACCTGAATTTTTGTATCTAGTCAGCCAACCTGTGCCTCTTTAGAGGACAATTTAAGCCATTCACATTAATTGAGAATATTGATAAGCCTCGTAGAGTTTTGGATATTTAGTTTTTTGAAAGTCCAGCAGACATTTTTAATCCTTTTGCCACTGTGGAAGTTGGAATTTGATCAGAAGTTTCTGAATGAGTTTACTTTTGTGGTGGAGGATTGTGCTGGTCATTATGGAGGATAGGTCTGAGAATATCCTGAAGAGCTGGTTTAGTTATGGCAAATTCCTTCAAAATGTAAATGTTATTGAAGTATTTAATTTCTCCATTATAAATGAAACTCAGTTTAGCTGGATACAGGATCCTGGGTTGAAAGTTACTTTGCTTTAGGAGATTAAAAGTTGATGACCACTCTATTCTAGCTTGAAAAGTTTCAGCAGAGTGATTTGCAGTCATTCTAACATTCTTCCCCCTGTAGGTTATGGTTTTCTTATGTCTGGCTGCTTTCAGAATTTTCTTCTTCATATTAACTTTAGTGAAGTTAATTATGATGTCCCGGGGGATGTCTTATTCGGGTTGAGTCATGCTGGGGTTCTGAAATTGTCTGCTATCTCAATTTCAGAATCTGTTGACATGTCTGGAGCATTCTCTTTCATAATCTCATGAACAAGAGCTTCTGTGCCTTGTGAAGAAATTTCCTCAATTTCAGGGATTCATATAAGGCAAATATTAGTTTTCTGTGAATTATCCCAGAGCTCTCTGAGAGAATGATCCATTTTTGCTCTCCATTTCTCTTCCTCTTTGAGCATTTGGGAATATTCAAAAGCTTTGTCTTCAATGTCAGAAATCCTTTCTTCTTCTTGCTCCATTCTGTTACTGAGGGATTCTACTGTATTTCTCAGATATTTGAGGGCTGTAAATTCTTGTCTCAATCTGTCAAAATCTTTGGTGATTTTGTCTTTGAATTCATTGAATTCTTGAGACAACTTTTGAAATGCACCTTGATTTTCTAATTCTAACTTTACCTCCATTCTATTAATCTTATTTGCAATCCAAATTCTGAATTCAGTTTCTGACAACTCAGCCTTCTGTTTATGAATGGGATCTTCAGTTGTGTCCTACATATTGTTCCTTGGGGGAGTTGATCCACTTTGGTTATTCATATTACCGAAGTTTTTCTGCTGATTCTGCCCCATGATTATTTTACACCATTTGGCTAGATGAGCAGATAAGGTGAAGTTGGGTTGGGGGGCTCCTGGAGTAGTGATTAATCAGCCCTTTCCCCAAGAGCTTGGACTGGTGTCTGTATCTTTTCCCCTAGAGCTTTGCAAAGGACTCGTATAGTGCTACGGCCTAAGACACTGGGGACTTACTTGGTGTGGTGGGCCTAAGTGGCTCTGTCTTGTTTTCAGCTGGACTCTGTCCTACCCTAGTGAAATAGTTACTCTGGGTTGAAGTCTCAGCTGTGGAGAAATACCAGCAATTAAGTCACCCCCACCCCCCCATGGGCAACAACAACTGGAAAAGGAAAATTAAACCTTTCCACAACTACACACCCATAGTACCACTTTGGATAGTGCTTGGGTGATTGGTACAGTCCCAGAGATCCAAATCAATTTTCCTAGTCAGCACTTGGTCTCAAGTGGGAGAGTTCAAAAGGTCTTCAGCAACTAGATAGTAGGGGTCTGCTGGCAGCACCAGTATGACTCATTGTGGTGCTCCATGGAGTCAGAAGGACTCCCCCCCCAGCAAATGAATTAGTCTGTGAAGGTTGATGCCTCCTTCCTTACCTTGCACCTCTGTCACACCCAGTCACTGGTAACCCTGCAGGACTGTGACCCAGTTCCCTCCAATGAGCAGATGCTCCTCCATGGGTTTGCACCTGAGTCACAGGGAGAGCTGTGTCTCCTTGGCCAGGCCTCCACACTCTGCCACCATCTGGCAGGAGGAGCTAAGGCCTGACAAACTCAGGTGGTTAATGGAGTGGGGTGGTTCACTCAGTTCCAGCCCTGCCCCTAATTGACATCACTGACACTTATATTTTTGCAGAATTTGTGGTTCTGTCCTGGCTATATTCCCGTGCAGACCAGGCACTGTTTGAATTCACAGAAACTGCAACTCAACCCCAGTCTGTGCCGCTGTCTGGTTGGTGTGAAGGTCTCCACTGCAGTCTGTGTTGGTGCCGGTGAGGTTAGAGTCCACACTCAGCTCTGTGTTCCAGCCTCTGCCCACCTGTGTTTGTCTCAGCTATGATCTCCTGAGGGCTGGATGCTTCTTAGGCTCACTAAAGCAGTCCTGACTCAGCCCTGCCCTGGGAGCATGCTGTCTCTGTCCACGCATCTTCTATTTTCCATCCCCGCAGTACCCCGCCCAGGCAGATACTGCCTCAGTCATACCCTTTACTCACAGGGCCTACATTACCATCCCAGATCTGTTCTGCCACTGTCTGCCACCAGAGAAGATGCCCAGCTTTCTCTGGTTGCCCAGAGAGACAGGGAATGTCTCTCCAAAATATCCCCAGGGACGTGAGCCCTATTGTTCCCTCTGCTGCTCTGCACCACAGGGCACTATCTTCTCCTTACCCCCATGCTGCAGAATCAGCACAGACCTTCAACAGCCCACGCCCTGTCCACACTTCTCAAGACAATGCCCAAGAATCTGGACTGCACGGCGGACAGGCTTCCAGACCTTGAGGTGAGAGTGGAGGGGCATGCTGGGAGTTCAGAAGTGCAGGTATTGAATATGTACAGTTTTATATAGTTTTATGCCTGGCAGGAGAGTGCCATGGCACCCTAATAGGGGAAGGAGGTCTGGTTTTTAGAGGGTCTATCCTGTGGAATAAAATGGGAGGCTGTTTGGACTCTGCTCACTTGTTTGTAGAAAGTATACTGGGAGTTGTTCTCTTGGGGGAGGGGACTCCTGTGCACTTGGCAATGGATTTTGTACCTATGTGCATTCTTCAATCTTCTGTCTTGGCTCAGCTCCAAACCATCAGTTTACTTGCTGAACTTCTGTCCTTCAACTCTCATTCTGGACGGTAGCCTCTGTGGAAAGCTGGCTCCAGTTGGCCATCTTGCCTCCACCCCCTCCCACCATAATTTTAATTGAAAATTCCAGAATAATTCCATTGATTATTCTGTTTATGTGCCCTTTTAAATGTCTTATATAAGTTTTGGTAGGGACAGAATACAATAAATTAGTGTTTGTTGTTACCTCAAACCTTTTAATGTATCTGTGAATGAATTATTTGGAATGTATTCAAAGAGGGAGTCATTTTTCAAGGGTTGGCTTCAGTTAATGATTTGGTATTTTCTTAATACTGGAAAGTAAGAAGGTTGTTTTATGATATATATTTATAGTTTGATTTTTTATTCTTGGAATATTTCCTTGTCCATTGTAAACTTTCACCATTTTCTTACTTTTCTACCAAAAGCATGAGTTAGAACTCATTTCTCACTCAGGCCAGTTGAAGAGGATAGGGGCTAACTGATAGATATCTGGCCAGGCCAAGCAAGGCCAATTGCAGAGGATAGAGGTTAACCAATAGAAGGCCAGCCAGGCCAGGGCAATTGCAGAGGATGGTAGTTTACTGATAGACACCAGCCAGGCATGTTTAGACTACTTGAAGAGGATGGAGGTTTTCTAATGGAATGGCAGCAAGGCTAGAACAAGCCAGGTCGATTGCAGAGTGTGGAGGTTAACTGATGGAGGCTGCCAGGTCAAGCCAGAAAAGTCCAAATGCAGTGGACCAAGGTTAACTGATGGAAGGATTGCCAGGCCAACCCAGTTGAGTCCAATTGCAGTGGACAGATGTTAACGGATGGAAGGATAGCCAGGCTAGGCAAGGCTATTACAAATGATGGAGGTTTTCTGATGAAAGGTAACCAGGCCAAGGCAGATCAGTCCAATTGCAGTGTGTGAAGGTTAACCAGTAGAAAGTTGGCCAGGCTAGGCCATGCCAATTTCAGAAGATGGAGATTTTCTGATCGAAGTTTGGCCAAGCTAGGTCAGGCCAGGCCAATTGTACAGGATGGACCTTAACCGATGGAAGGTTGGCCAAGCCAAGTCAATTGCAGTGGACAGTGGTTAACCAATGGAAGGCCAGTCTGGCCTGGAGAGGATGGAGGTTAACTTGTGGAGGCCTGGTAGGCAAGGCCAGACTAATTGCCAAGGACAGAAGTTTTAATGGAATGCCTGCCAGGCATTCCAGGCAAGGCAGGCTAGTCACAGAGGACAGAGTTTAACCTATAAAGGCTGGCCAGGTTAAGGCAGATGAGTTCAATTACAGTGGTCAGTGGTTAATTGATGGAAGGCTGGCCAGTCCAGGCCCAGCCATTTACAAAGGACAGAAGTTTTCTGTTGGAGTCTGACAGGCAAGGCCAGACCAATTGTAGAGGATGGAGGTTTTCCAATGGAAGGCTGGCTGGGTCAAGCCAGGAGAGTCCAATTGCTGTGGATAGAGGCTAAGTGACAATCCAGTCAGGCCAGGCCAAGTTTAGGGGAGGTAGGTTAACCAATGAAAGGCCCATCAGGCCCAGACCAACCCAGAAATGTTGGAGAGGACAGAGGTTGACTAATGAAAGGTCTGCCAGGCCAGGTCAATGCAGCTGTAGAGGACAGAAGTCAATCAATAGATGGATGAATAGATGGATGAGCAGGCCAGGCCTGTTGGAGTTGACAGAGGTTAACAATGGAAGGGTAACTAGACCAGTTTCAGAGGATGGACATTAACCTGTGGAAGGCGAGGTAGACCAGGTCAAGCCAAGTGCAGAGGGTGGAGGTTATCTGATGGAGCCTGGCCAGACAAGCTCAGGCCAATTATAGAGAACAGAGTTTTTTTGATGGATGCGTGCTAGGCCAGGCCAAGGTCAGAGCATCAGTGTTAACTAATGGAAGGCTGGCCAGGTCAGACCAAGACAACTGCAGTAGATAGAGGTTAACTGTTGGAAGGCCAGATATGCATGCCAGGCCAAGTGCAGAGGATGGAGTTTAACTGATGGAAGGCTATTGCTAATCTTATCTGGTCCCTAATCTAGCCAACCCTAACCCAACCTGGTCCCTAACACTAGTCATCACTAAACCTAGTCAGTCTTTAATCTGAGCCATCATGAAACTTAGTGGGTCACTAACTTTAGTCATTGCAAACCTTAGCCTACACCTAATGCTAATAATTGCTGATCTTAGCTGGTCCCTAAACCTAACCATTACTAAACCTAATTATAATCATCACTAACCCAAGCCAGTTCCTCATCCTAGCTATTGTGAACCACAGCCAAACCTAATCCTAGCTACAACAAACCCTAGCCCTTCCTTAACCCTAGCCATCATGGACCCTAACTGCTTTCTAAGCTTAGCCATGTCTACCCCTAACCCTAGCCATCCCTATCCCAGTGGAGAATGGATGGGATACTTTATATATAATTTATAATTAATATATGAGAGGCATATAATAATATGCCTTTATAATATAATTTATGAGAGGGCATGGAGGCAACACAGGGGCATAAATAATTCATCATTGGTTCATGAGAAAACACAGAAGGCCTGTACACACTGTCAGCTGCATGTCCAGACTTAACTAATTAATGCATTCATTCATCAGCTCATTTATATTCATGAAGGTTTGTCTCAAGCCCAAAGCAGGATTCTTCAGCTGCTTCATGAATATTCCAAGCTGGATGGGGACAGTGAGGCAAAGTCAACCTGGCCTGCAGAGTCAACCTAGGGTAGGGTGGAATTTCTTGCTCATTCCATGAGTAAATCATGAATGGGTTGGGCAGGACAGGATTCCTCAGCCACCCCATGAACAATTCACGGACAGGAGGACTGGTGTAGCTCCAGCCTGCAGTCTTGTGTGTGTGAGTGCCCTGTTGAACATGGATCCTCTGCCGCATGAATAATTCATGGACATGGCCACCCAGCACCAGACTTATACCTCCATAAAACTAGGCCCTTTTAACTCAAGTCTTCCCTATTCCTAACCATCTCTAACCCTAACCATCTGAAATTCTAAACAGTTCCCTACCCTAGCTGTTGCTAATGAAAGCTGGTCCCTTACCTTAACCATTAGCTATTGCTAACCCCTGCTTCTGTTATCAGTTTTGCCTATTATGACTTGGAGTGGGATTGCTGGATCATAAGGTATCAGCAGCCTACAAGAGTGTAAGGTCCTCTGCATTCTGTCTAGCGCTAGATGTTGTCATTGTTTTTAACTGAGTCAACCCTGGTGGCCGTTTGTATTTGTCAAGTCTCTGTTCATGTCTTTTGCTTATTTTTCCATTGGATTGTTTATCTTTTTCTTGTGAGAATCCTTTTTATCTCTGTTTTTGTCATGTATCTGTGTTGTGAATGTCTTTTCCTGCTCTCTGGGTTACTCATTCACTCTTTTAAGTATCTTTTGAGGAATAGGTATTAATATGGATATAGTACAATGTATTATGTTTTCCATTATGGTTAGTGCTTTTTGGATACTGTTAAAAATATCTATGCTGGAGCAACACCTGTGGCTCAAAGGAGTAGGGCGCCAGCCCCATATGCCAGAGGTGGCAGGTTCAATTCTAGCCCCAGCCCAAAAAAAAAAAAAAAAATTTATGCCTACTATAATGTCACAAAGATGATCCTATTATATTTTCTTCTAAAAAAGCTTTATTGCCTTTTTGTATTTAGATTTTTTTTCATAGGTTTTATTTCTGTGTAGGATGTGAAGTATGGCTTGCGATACATTTTTTTCCCATGTGGATATTAGTAGAGTCAGCACCCCTTTATTAAACACATCTTTTCCCAGTGCATTGCAGTGTCAGCTTTGTTGTCAATCAGATGGCCAAGTATGTGTGGGTTATTTCTGGATGTTGTATTCTATTCTGTAAGTCAGTTTTTCTGCCCTTTTTGCAAATACCATGGTTTTCTAATTACTATAATCTTATAGTAGGTTTTATTAACTGTTAGTGTTACGTTCTTCAGCTTTGTTCTTCAGTAATACTTATGGGACTTTTACACAAGAAGAGGAGAGGGAAGATTCAACCAGGCTTTTGGAAATAGATGAAAAGCTAATAATAGTGATACCATTTTTAAGACTTATTTTCCTTACACTGTGTTACTAGGTTTATATATATATTACTTAATCTGTAGAGAGTATAAACAATACCACAATAAAATAAATAATCAAAAGGCAGGAAAATATTATAGGTAGCTTAAGTAAAGGGAGGATAGGGGTAATTTAGATGCAAAGCAAAACTTAAAAAGATGTTTTGTACAGTTGTTGAGATACTGGTAGAACACAGAATTTTCACTTAGATTTTGATTAGAAGTAAATTTAAAAATTTAAATAATACTGTTACTAAAGTAATGAGAGCCAAGACATAAATAAAAATATTCTTTGCATCTCATCCCAAGTAAGTCATTCTTGGTGTAAAATTCTGTGAGGAAGATATTATGGAACGTTAAGTGATATAGTCTCCAGGATTATATACTCTCTGAGCTTTTGGCTTCTTTGCAAACACTGTCCTCTGTAAAGTTCATAAGCAAGAGCCATGCAGTGGCATTCCACCAAAAATTCCATAAATTTATGAAGTTTTAAGTAAATTTACAATTTTGTGTTGGGTCACATTCATAGCCATCCTGGGCTACATTTGCCCACATTGGACACCTCAAGAAAACACTTGGCTAGATAGGCTGGGTGAGATAAGCGTTCAAGTTTTCCTTTTAGTCTTATTCTATTATTTTACCAGATTAGATACAAGTAATTTGGGGAGAGGATATTTTGTTTTTTGATTTGCTTTTTATTAAATAAACTGAGGGTTCATTTGAAATGAAGGTATAATAAATGAGTAAAAGGGCAATACATGCTACAGATCTGATAAAGAACTGATAATCAGAATCTACATAGAACTCAAGAAAATAAGCAAGAAAAAATCAAATAGACCAATTAAAAACTGGGCAAAAGACATGAACAGAATCTTTTCTAATGAAGAAGACTAATGACAAACACATTAATAAATGTTTAGTGTCTCTAGTCATCAGGGAAATGCAAATCAAAACCACACTGAAATATCACCTATCCTCAGTGAGAATGGTTCACATCATTAAGTCCCAGAACAGAACAACAGATGGACATAGAAAGAAAGGGACACTCATCCATACACTGTTGGTAGGACCCCAGACTAGTTTAACTTGTATGGGGATTTCTCAAAGAATTTAAAGTAGATGTCCCATTTGATTCTTCAATTCCTCTGTTAAATATTTACCCAAAGGAAAAAAAAGACATTTTATATAAAAATACTTTCACTCAAATTTTTGTTTTTTTCAGACAGAGTCTCACTATGTCGCCCTGGGTAGAGTGCCATGGCATCACAGCTCACAGCAACCTCAAATTTGGGGGCTCAAGTGATTCTCTTGCCTCAGCCTCCCAAGTAGGCAAGAAGCCATGCTTCTAAGCAAGTATCACAGGAATGGAAAATAAGAATCACGTGTACTCAGTCCTAAATTTGAATTAGTAAATAAATACATGCTCATATAAAAGAAAAATATCAGTGAATTTAAGAAAGGAGATTAGTCAATTCCCACTCAACAGGCACATTGTGCACCTAGGTAAATGACATAACTGGAACTCAGACTTTAAACTAACATAAGCAAACCATGTAACCTAACTGTATGTACCCCAATGTTAATCTGAAACTTAAAAAAGAAAAATATGGCTAATCAAAGAATTAAAAAGAAAAGCATGTCTAGTAATGAAGGTAATCATGTGAAACATTAAATCTAACTGAATAACCATTTCTATGCCATTTTATAGTCACACGTCCTTATAGAACCATCCCAGGAACCAGCCCATTCACACAGCCAGATCTCAGGATCAGTAGCATTTTTCTTGCCTACTTATTAAAAACACTCCATAAAATGTGGAGTTTGTTACATAAAGACACAAGTGTTCAAAATATCAGTATGTTCAAAGAGAATACATCCATAATAAAATTGTTCTAACTTGAGAAAGCTTTGAATTTCTTTCACCCAGGAGATGAGACATATACCATTACCTTGTACCTATTAGGCTAATAACCAGACTCCATAAATACCTTAAGCAAATCAACAAGAAAAGAGCAAACAGCACCATTAATCACTGGGCAAGAGACACAAAAGAGTCTTTTCCCAAAAGAACAGATGAATAGCCAACAAAACACATGAAAAACTGCTTATCATCCCCAATTATCATGGTTTAATTTCTCTTTTTAAAATTTGTTTTAGATCTGTGAACCAAGAGATGATAGATCTTAGAAAATGATCCATGAGCTGATAAGAAGACTGTATATCAGTATTGTTGGGGTGAAATGTTCTGTAGATGTCTGTTTGGCCCATTTTCTCTAGAGCCATGTTAAAGTACAAAATATCTTTTTTAAAATTTCAGCTTGGGAGGCAGGGCAAGATGGCTGACTGGAGGCAGCTTTCACCAGAAGCTCTTGCCCAGAAGGAGAAAAGTTGGACTGAAGTGAACCTGGAAAAGTCAGAAATAGGGAGCTGAGCACAAGGAGAAGAAATCAAGGTGCACATCATCCCCATTAAGACTATCTGTGACTCTGAGAAACAGGAAGAAATCTAACAGTGATCAGGTATGGAATGACCAGTCTAATGGCATATGTAGCCAAGGGGGAGGGAGACCCCTTCACCAATTGTGAGGCCTGTTGCAGGTGAGCAAGCAGGTAGCAAAGCACCTCTCACCTCACCCCACAGGAGGGAGCTGCAAGGGCCTGTGTTCCGCTGCATCTGGAAATTTCCACCTCTGAGTCCAGTCCCCATCCTTTCTGGCCCAGAAGTGGACAAATATTTTCTTTGTAGTCTTAAATCCACAGCTCACCCTTCTCCCTCTCTGGTTGCCTGACAGGTTGCCCCATGCAGAGGCCAGAGTGTTTGGCCAAATCTCAGAGGCAAGCCACTGATCAGAGTGGTGGAAATGGGCCACTGGAAGGAGCCAGCTGTGGGCTTCTGGTCTGAGTGGTGCACATGGGCTGCTGAGCTAACGGGTGAAGGCAAGCTGGTGAAAGAAGCCCTGGGCCTCTTGGCCAAATGGCTCAGGGGGGCTGCTGAACAGAGCAGTAGGGGCCACTGACTGCTGAACAGTGCAGGGGAGCCACTGTTTGGGGCAGCCTACCTCTGAGAGGAAACATGTCACTGCAGTTTTAACTTTGATATGGGAAAGTGTGGACCCTCCTGTGTAGGGTCAGAAGACCACCCTACATAAGCCTCACAAAGGCAAGCCTTTAATGGGTTAAAATGGCTTCTGCTAACACAGAAGCAAGAGAGCTTCCCCCCCGCCAAGTGTACACAGAGGCTGTTTGTCCGAAGGTAAAAGTCCATAAAAACAGTGACTGTGAAAGTATGCTTCTGTTAAGCCCAGGAGGTTAGGGGCTGTCATCCCCACCCCTGGTGATATGGATCTGAGGCTGACATATGCTTTGCACCTATTCTCTTAGGGGCCTAAAGATCTCTGCTCTTTGGAGAAACAAAGTCACAAATCCATTTGCGGTTAACTAAGTGTGTGCTTAGGGGTTTCATTTCCCCAGTTCCCCTGCAGCTCTTTGTGATCTTTATTTAGATACTTTGCTCAAAAGCTGACGTATGTCTGAGAAGAATATAAAAGCAGAAGGTATTGTGTTGTTGACTAAATGTCTCTCCAGAAGTTAATTTTAGATAAAAGAAGTTAGGTAATGGTAAAAAGCTATAAATCATAGATTAAGTGTGTATGTGACCACCAGTGTATATAAGGTGACCCAAAATAAAGATGATTCGCTACATGCCATCTTGAGTTGTATAGTCCAGTTTCCTGCTTCCCTTAATAATTACAGGAGCGAGCTTGCACCTGAGGCAAAGCTGCTGTTTCCTCCCATCTCCGTTCCCGCAATACTCCTGGCTTTTATTTCTGCTAGCAGAGTCCTTTCCTTAGCACCCCCCAGAGAGTCTTTGCCTGGAGTCTGTGCCTGGTGACCCTTGGAGACCCTCGTAACTGGTTTGAGCAGGGGTTCATGCTGCCAATGTAAGTTTAACAGGGAGACTTGGCCAAAACTATCTGCAGATTCTTGTTCTCCACTGGCTGGGGATGCAGGTTCACTGCTTGTTTGCCTTTGTTTGCCTATGGGTGGTTGGAGCAGTGAAGGGTGGAACCAGCGGGTCTGTTGGCAGATTCTCCTCCAGTTATTGCTGGCAAAGGGAGGGGCCACAGCTCTTTCTATCTTTGATAGCAAAGGTTCCAGCTAACTACTGTGATTCATTTGAAAGGAGTAGAGGAGACAGACAGACACTACGACAGAACTAGGTTGTGCTGTCTCACCAAGCTAGCCAACAAAAGACTCTCACCATAGCCCTGTAAGGTAGCTTTGAGAGACTGTAGGGGAAGGGCCACAAGCACAAGCTCCAACTCACTGACTGGTAAAGGGGCATTTAGTTTCAGTTACTAGGGCTTCCCAATCCACTCTCACTCTACTAGTTTCAGTTACCAGATAAGTCTGTACATTGTCTCGTGAGTGTCCAATAACTATTGATGAACATCTTTTAATTTCATCTAAAAAAGTATAACTAATATAAATTTCAGCTTTGAGTTCTGTCAGTACAGTGCTAAAGTCCCAGCTATTATAGTGTTTTTGCTTAACAAGTAAAATTTGTTCTATAAATCTGGGAGTACCTAAGATAGGTAAATAGTTTTGAGATGTTTCCTGTTGAATTTTTCCTTTGATCAGAATATGAGGACTGACAATTAAGTTTGTGAACTCATCGTAGAATAAATTCTACATACCTCATACTGATTATCACTACAATCAACTTCAAAGTACTCTCTGTTGGAAGCTATGCAGCAATACCAGGGGCTACTCTACCCTTCGAAGCAATTTTGCAACTCTTTTTCTAGAATGGCCATCAGAGCTTCATCATATTATCCTTGATGCCCTAAATGTCACCAAAATGTCTTTCTTTCGATATTTCCCTTATGTTTACATAAAGGAATAAGTTATTAGGGCCTTATTAGAGATTAGCTGTGGATTTATTAGTAGGGATGGTGTTCCAGTACATTAATTTGTTTACTGGCTAATAACTCACTCACAGACAGTGCTCTGTGAACCAGTTCATTGTCCTGATGCAAGAGCCATGAATTTTGGGCCAAAGATTCAGGCCATTTTCATCTTAACTTTTTCATGAAGTCTTTTTGATATTTCTAGATAATCAACTTGGGTAACTGTCCATTTTTTCACAAATTCATACTGAATAATCCTTCTGATATCAAAAAAGGTTAGCAACATTATTTGCACTCTTGGTTTGGACTAATGGAATTTTTTTTGGCTATGGAGAATTGACTGACTTCCACTGTGCACTTTGACACTTTTTTCAGGGTAGTATTGGTACACCTATGATTCATCAGTGGTGGTAACATGGCCCAAAACATTTTGGCTCTCTTAAGAGGTCTTGACAGGTTTCAACTTCCCTTTGTTTTTGTTTATGGGTGGAGTTCCTTCAGGACTATTTTTTCACATACCTTTCTCATGCCAAGATTTGCAGTTAAGATTTTCCTAACTATTTTGCTATTTCTCTTGATCAGTGACAATTTCTTTTCTCTCAGAAAACTGCTTAATCCATTTATATACTGCTGTTTTCTTCATTGCATTATCCCATATAATTGGAGTAACATGTTCTTTATTTCACTTTCACTATTGCCAAGGCTAACAAGAAATTTAATGTTTGTTTGTTGCTCTAATTCAAGCTCTGACATTATCATAATGGCACATACAAACATATGATGAACTACATACAACTATAATGAACACCAGTGAGCAAGACACCATCACACATTGACAAGAATACAGCTGTGAAACACTGATATACCAAGGCTAAGAAACCTTACTAAGCTGTTTTTACAGTGCTACCAAAGTAAGCATATAGGGGCAAGTTTGCAAATATAGTTTTCAGAACACATATAATATCCATCTTTGTCTAGCTTTACTTTTGCTGCTTTAAAGTCAATGGTATCTGCAATGAGAATTGCAACTCCCAATTTCTTTGAGCTTTTTCAATAGCATGAAATATTGTTTTCCACCCTTTTACCCTGCGTCTTGATTTCTTCTTGAGGGTTAGAGGCATTTCATAAAGACTTAAGATACTCAGCTTGATTTTTTTTTTTAATCAATCAGCTAACATATGTCTCTTTCATGGGGAATTCAAGCTGTTCACATTTATTGAGAGAATTGATAAGTAGTCTGGATTTCAGTTTGTCTGGTTAGGGACTCTATTTCATTGTTTTACCACTTGTGCCATTGACTATGGAAAGTGTACAAACCTGAATTATAGTTATCACTAGTGGAGATAATCTTTGCCTTTGTCATCTAGTTACTAGGTAGCTTTACTTTGTTGGGAGTCCATTGCATTGATCTGTGCATACTATAAGTCTGAGTATTTTCTGCAGGGCAGGTCTAGTAATGACAAAGTTTGCATGTCAGAAGAAGATTTGATTTCTCCATTGAATATGAAACTTAGTTTTGCAGGGCAGACTCCTAGGCTGACGGTTGAGTTTAAGAAAATTGAAGATAGAAGTCCTCTTTTTTCAGGTTTGTAAAATTTCCACTAAGAAATTAGCTGTTAACCTGATAGATCTACCATTGTAGGCGATGCTTATGCATGAAAGCTTGTAGGATTTTCTCTTTCATTTTGCCTTTGGCCCCGTTAATTACGACATGTCTACAAGATGTTCTATTTGAGTTGAGTCATCCTGGGGTTCATCATTTAGTAACTATATATCTAAGTCTCTGCTGATGTTTTGGAAATTTTCAACTGTAATAAACTTTCAACTTGAGCTTCCATGCTTTGGAGACTTATTTATTCTCCTTTAGTGATACTTACTCACATGTTTGTACACTTTCTATAGTCATATATCTTTCTAAAAGATTGGTCTAGGCTCCGTGCCTGTGGCTCAATGGGCTAAGGCACCAGCCATGTACACCTGAACTGGCGGGTTCGAATCCAGCCCAGGCCCGCCAAACAACAATGATGACTGCAACCAAAAAATGGCTGGGCATTGTGGCGGGCGCCTATAGTCCCAGCTATTTGGGAGGCAAAGGCAAGAGACTCACTTGAGCCCAAGAATTGGAGGTTACTGTGAGCTGTGATGCCACAGCACTCTATCCAGGGTGACAGCTTGAGGCTCTGTCTCAAAAAAAAAAAAAAAAAAGATTGGTCTAGTTCTTGTTTCTGTTGTACCTCTTTGATTGGGTTACCTTGAGTCTTGGCTTCTAGTTCTGACATTCTTTCTTCTCCATGATTTAGTCTGTTGTTGAAGCTTTCTGGTGAGTTTTGTAATTCTCTGAATGCCTCCTTAAGTTCTTTAAGGCTCATTCTCCCTAAATTTGTTCAGATCCTTGTTGCTTTGTCTTTAATTTCACTAATTTTGCGAGACTTTTAAACTTTTGCTGGTTTTCAACTTTCTCTTCAATTTCCTTAATATTCATTTCAACTTTTTCATTATGGTTAGAATTTTCTATAGTATAGCCCCATTGTGATTTCTTGGAAGAGTTGATCTCTATTGTTTTTTTATGTTTTCAGGGTTCTTTCACTGATTTCTCTTCATTTTTTTCTTTCTTTCCTTTTCTTCCATTTAACTCTAGACTATGGGACTTGAGTTGACTCTGTTTTCTTTGTTAATTTCTGTTCCTTATGTTTCTGTTCCTGGTGTCTCACACAATCACTTTGGGCTTCTATAATGCTCTCTAATTTGCCTGGTCTGAATAGTGCCAAATATTTATACTTTTCCCCTCTTTTCTCAGGAGAGACTATTAAGGAACTGCCATTAGGCCACCATTTTGAAGTCTATATTTTTCTTGCTTACTTTTTAAAAAGTGAATGTTTTCTCTGTACAATTTCCCCTCCCTCCCAGCCCCTTATTCCTCATGTGGAATATCCTTGTCTTCCCAGGACAGTAATCTTAGACCATTTACATAAGGCTTGCTTCCTGTAGGAGTGGTTTCTCTAAACCACATGATAGGACCAATCTCATGCTTTAATAAGGAAAGCCTCTAATTACTTAAATGACAGATTTGAGGGCAAGATTTTTGCAGAACTGCCTGAAATATTTCCCTGAAACTAGCGCAATGAGTTTAAACTTAGGAAAATTCTGTAACATTTCAGAATAGTCTCAACCAAAACCCACAAAAATTTTTCTGATATAATTAAGCAGCAATTAAATTTTATGTGTTCCTTTATTTCTAATTAGCAACACAGAAATGTTGTTTCTAGGTGAGAGCCCAAACTTCAACCGTAAAGACTACCCAGTCCATTCTAAGAGTTTATTCTCTGCTCCATCATCTTCTGAGGTTGATTTTGTCCCAAATCTTGCCTCATTTGTATCACTTCCACATATATGTCAAGCTTATATTAGTATGTTTTCTACTGTTCTCATTTGATAATTGGTAAGGGAATTCTTAAATGATTATTCATCAAAAAGTTTTATTACTCCTATCCAGAAAACATATGCAAGCTAGTATTTATGATTGTGACTTTTTTCTAAAAGAAACTACAACCTGGGGAAAACAAAGTAGTCTGACTCCTGTTGTACAAATAGCAGAAAAATCTTAACTTCAGTATAATAGGCTAAATATAAATATAGTTTTCTAAGGATAAATTATGAAGGACTTTCACATAGATTGAAAGATTATTGGGTGTATTCAGTGTAAAATAAGGCATCTAGCAAATGCTCCTGGGATTCTATGGGATTCCTAAGCTTTGTCACAATGAGAGCTCTTTTACATCTCTGTAAATTGTAGATAACTGATATATCAGTGCACATAACACTTGGCTAAAGACTTGAAAATTCTGTCTGGGGAGGGGACAGACACAGGCGCCGAGCCAAAATGGGACTTTTCTATCAAGGAAAGTGTGCAGAATTGCACACTGGCTCAGCACCAGTGGCTCAAGTGGCTAAGGCACCAGCCACATACACCTGAGCTGGCGGGTTCGAATTCAGCCCAGGCCCACCAAACAACAATGACAGCTGCAACCAAAAAATGGCCAGGTGTTGTGGTGGGCGCCTGTAGTCCCAGCTACTTGGGAGGCAGAGGCAGGAGACTCGCTTGAGCCTAGGAATTGATGGTTGCTGTGAGCTGTGACGCCATGGCATTCTATCCAGGGTGACAGCTTGAGGCTCTGGCTCAAAAAAAAGAAAAGTCCCATTTTGCATCTTCTTGTAAATTTATTTCAGTATTTCTGGTTCAACTATGTAAGCTGTGGTAATTTGCAATCTATAAAAATGGTTACGATATCTGACTGCCTTATTAATTTAAATAAAACCATTTATATGTGTTCATATTTGCATGAGAGGCACATTATTACCTTTTAAAAAATCATCCTTTAATGCTATATAGGATATACATATATAATATATATCATGTGTATAATACATATATTATAACAAGAGCTATATAATGTTGTGGACAATAAGCAAACAAATATAGAATTTGGTACTATCTGAATGGCTTACAGTCAGCTGTGTTTCTTGGAAGTAAATGAATGGGGGCATAACAGTCTGTCTCAAAACTTTTGTAGTGACCCACATACTATAGCCCCAGTCTGCAGTTCATGATCTTAACTTTGTTAAATATTTAAGTAACCAGACAACTTGTGCAATTCATTCAGGAATTGAAATCATACAGAGGAAATGACCCTTTTCCTTTTCTCAAGGAAATTCTTGAAAATTCTGTCTGGTGGAGAGACAACTGATTTATTTGCACACACTACCTCCACTACACCTCCAGTATAAGTGGAGGTACTATTATGTCATGTGGTTTAGTTTCTAATATCTTCAACATCTGTATTATGTTCCACCTATAAATGATGTCTATTCAAAATAGTGTGTAGATAATTCATATTTAAAAGTTGTTTAGGGTGGCACCTGTGGCTCAATGGGTAGGGCACTGGCCCCATATACTGAGGGTTCAAACCTGGCCCTGGCCGAACTGCAACAAAAAAATAGCCAGGTATTGTGGCGGGCACCTGTAGTCCCAGCTACTCAGGAGGCTGAGGCAAGAGAATTGCCTAAGCCCAGGAGTAAGAGGTTGCTGTGAGCAGTGTGATGCCACGAAACTCTACCGAGGGCCATAAAGTGAGACTTTGTCTCTTAAAAAAAGTTGTTTAGCTGTACTAAACAAACACATGCATGTAAACGATACTGGGACGCTTTTGAGTTTTCACAAAACTCAAACTCTTGCTTTTAGTTAATAAATATATCTTTTCTATTCTCTTGTAATGCAGGAAATGTCTTCCAAAGGGGTATTGAGTTCTCCCAGCAATTTCACTTTGCATGAATAGAAACAATTCATTTTTTATGACCATATTGAGATTTCCCAACTCCCTTTTTTTATTGACACTTCTCAAGGAATTAACTGATTCTTGCTGTGCTCCCACAATACTTTCTATATATCTCTTTTATAGGAATTGTTGTACTGTACTATTATTGTAATTCTTGGATTATCTATCTTTACAGAGCTGAATTCCTTGAGAAAAGGAAATGGGTCATTTCCTCTGTATGACTTCAGTTCCTGAATGAATTATACAAAGATTTGTCTGGTTGCTTAAATATTTACCAAAATTGGCTTGGCGCCTGTGGCTCAATGGGCTAAGGTGCCAGCCACATACACCTGAGCTGGCGGGTTCAAATCCAGCCCAGGCCCGGTTGCAACCAAATAAATGGCTGGACGTTGTGGCAGGTGCCTGTAGTCCCAGCTACTTGGGAAGTGGAGGCAAGAGACTCGCTTGAGCCCAGGAATTGGAGGTTGCTGTGAGCTGTGATGCTACGGCACTCTATCCAGGGCGACAGCTTGAGGCTCTGTCTCAAAAGAAAAAAAAAAAGAATAAAAAAAAAATTTACCAAAATTAAGATCATGAACTATAGAGTGGGGCGATAGTATGTGGATCACTACAAAAGTTTTGAGACAGACTGTTACACGTCATTAATTTACTTCCAAGAAACACAGCTGCCAGTGTCCTTTCTGTTTCACCCATGTAAGTTTCAACTTGCTTGGCTTACTGGTATTTCTGGGATGGCTTCATTTGTTTCCATCCATGTGGGTTTTATGTTTCTTGATTTTTATGTATCTCAAAACTTTCACAATGACCTACGTATTAGCTAGTGAACTAGTGAATTACAGCTCCTATCAATTCAGATACATAGCAGGTGTACAGCGTTCAAGTATTCCACACTAATAAGGTCAGAGAGAAAACAATGACATTGATAAGCTAGCATAAGTCAACTTCTAAACTGCTGTCCATAAATATAACTTTGATTTTTAGTTGACAAACTTAGAAAATACAAGTTTTTAAAAAGAATTTTTGAGACTTAAAATTTTAAATAAATATCTTTTAATTTTATTGATTTTATCTTTATCATTTCTTTGATCCATTATAGAGACCCAGTTGTAATACAGCTGTGATTAAAAAATAACTCCCAAAAATGTTTTGTAGAAAATCCTTACATAGAAGAAAAGCAAATATTTTATGTCATTATTCTCATGCCAGTATGTGTTAGAGAAGCCATAAAGAAAATATCTTGTTTAAAAGTTCATTTAAGGCTGGGCACAGTAGCTCACTCCTATAATCCTAGCATTCTGGGAGGCTGAGGTGGGTGGATTGCTTGAGCTCATGAGTTTGACACCAGCCTCAGGAGACCCCGTCACTACTAAAAATAGAAAAACTGAGGCAAGAAGATTGCTTGAGCCTGAGTTGAAGGTTGCTGTGAGCTATGACACCAAGGCACTCTAGCCAGGGTGACACATTGAGTCTCAAAAAAAAAGGGGCCATTTAATCATTTAAGTTCTCCCTTCCATGAGCTACACAGAGCTGTGTGCCAATTCACCACTAGCTTATGGACAAAGAAATGCATCCTTTGATTTTTTTTTTCCAACTAATTTCATAGGAATAACTTAAGTCTGAATAATTGTTGGAAAGATAAAGGATAGTCTATTTGGGTGGAACCTCCTGTTTCTACACATTTTAGCAAACTAGTACAATGTGACAGGGTCTGGCAGTAAACCATCTAAGTCTTCTTTCCTCTTTCCTATAATCAGCTAGTTCAAGGAAACTACCAAGATGAGGTGTAGGTCATAATCTGGTAATCACACATTTGAGCACTCTGTATGTGCTTATTCATAGGTGTCCCAGCACTGCTTGAGGTGCCAGGTAGACTAGGTGGCTTG
Organism: Arctocebus calabarensis; assembly: GCA_963573935.1. Taxonomy (NCBI): domain Eukaryota; kingdom Metazoa; phylum Chordata; class Mammalia; order Primates; family Lorisidae; genus Arctocebus; species Arctocebus calabarensis. The sequence goes on from CAUYON010000931.1 coordinate 22,341, forward strand.
AAACCAAGCCATGACAGAGACAGGATGTGACAAAGGGTGTTTATTGTTTGTGTTTACAGAAAGTAAAACAATTTAGTCCTGGTTCTCCTAGACAATTGATTCTAGGCCAACTCCCTCTAGGCACCAACCCTGTAATCTGATCTCCAACTCAGTAAACTTTAGTCAGAGGAAGCTTGTTTAAGTGCTATACCTATGGGTGGATACCTCCTTGCAATTTTCTGCTTATAACTTAGAGAAAGATAAAATTCTCCAACAGCATAATTTTAACTTTTGCTGGAAAACCAAATGTGTGATATTATCTATGTTCCTTATAGAAGGCAGAAAGCAAATTCTTACATATGAATCATGTTCATTTCACTAGTATAGACACTATAATATCTTATTTTTGCAGTTAGCTGATTGTGTGACACCTTTCCCACTTCCTTATGAGCTCCTCCAGGATAGGGGCAGACCCTCACATTATTTATATACATCAATGTCAAGCCAAGTTCTAGCCATAGTAGAGGTTATTACTAACCTGATGCTTAGTGTCACATGGTCAAACATTAATGAAGAACAAGAGGCCAATCAACTGCAAATGAGAATCTAAGGTAATTTTAAAAACCTGTTGCCATCATGTCACTCTATTACCATATTTTTTTCTTTGTAGAGAAATTACAAGGAGGAAGATGGATTGATTCAAAGACTTCCTCTACTTTATCATATCTTCTAGTAGAAGTGTACCTGGATAATTGTGATTCAGTGTATCATCACAAAAGTTACCTTTTGGGGGGTAAAGATAGTGAGTTTTTTTTTAAGTTTATTTATTTTTATTTATTTATTCATTTTTTTTGTTGTTGCAGTTTGGCCAGGGCTGGGTTTGAACTCACGACCCTTGGTATATGAGTATACCAGCACCCTACTCACTGAGCCACAGGCACCACCCAAGATAGTGAGTTTTCATAATTCCAGACCAATTTTGAACTGCTGCACCCACTTAAAAAGTCAGAGTTAGAAGAGGGAAATCTAACATATTTCAAAATGGGGTAATTCTTTTAAAATCTCAGGGGGAAATGTTGTGTGAAAGTTCTCTCAGGTGGTCAGTGACACAAAGTGTAAACCTGCCTTTGAAATGGTATGAATAGAGAATGGCTACAAGCTTTCTTGGTGGCAAATAGCAAAGAAACTTTATTTCTCCCCAGCTTATATAGGCAGGTCTGCATGTACACATGCAGACAAAAATGCATTGTAAAAATGGACTACTCTCTTACTAGCATCTAAAAGTCTACTGATTAACTGATACACTTTATTTTTTACTTTATTCAAAATAGCTACGAAGGAACAACATGCACAGCACAACATGCGTCACTTGCTTACCCAAATCTTGATACAATCACTAACCATAGTGGGAGAGGAAAGCTACTTGAATGCTTGTTCTCTGAGCTTCTGGCTACCTGAAGGCAGCTAATTATTATCTAAAAGAACACAACTCAGAGCTTCCTAAAACTTTCTGTTACCTGCCTGCAGGCCCAGCCTCCCAGCCAGTCATGGGACTTTTACCTCCAGCATGCCAAGACTCACAGGCCTTTGTGGAGTACAGTCCCAGTCTCTCTGGGGTGTGTAAAATAAGACATTTTAACTGCTCACTCTCAGGTTGGCAGAGCGAAAGACATATAGGCTTTTTGCCTATAGGGAAACACGATTGCTCTTGAAGAAAAGTATTACCAAATATTAAAGCTACCCTTGAAAGAGAATAACTTGAAAATATATCAATAGTCTCTTCCACAGTTGGAATAACAAGTTATGAAATTGAAAGAATAAGAGTAACTCCATCTTGTAAGAAGCTACCATCTTAGAATCCTTTGTTCCCGAGAATAACCCTCCGTCTCAGAGCTCCTTTGTTCTCATTCCTAGCCTATCAGGGCTAAGCAAGGCACTCGCCCCATCAGGTGACCCAAGCTGAGATTAATCATTCCACTTAGGCCTAACCAATAAGTGCCAAGGAGCATTTAAAATAACCAATCATATTCCGCATACTCTGGAAGTCCCTCACCCCCACCACCACAATAAAACCCCCTGCAACTCAGAGATTGGGGCCCTCAGGATGGTCCCGTTGTGTCAGGTACTCTGTGGGCCCTAGCTGGAGCTTGAATAAAGGCTCTTATGCTTTTGCATTGAGTACATCTCCCTGGTGGTCTTGGGGATTACGTGACCTGGGCAAAACATTTGGGGGCTCGTCTGGGAATCCCCAAGACCCCCAAAGACCCCAACTCGAAGAGCCAGTAAATGTCTATCTGTTGTGGTGTAAGTCGGGTGTGTGTCTATCTGTTGTGGTGTAAGTTGGGTGTATTTTTGTTGAGCTAGTATCTTAATCTGGAGAGCCTGCAGGAGGTCAAGGTGGCCGCACCGGAGGCCAGCTAGCTGGGGATAGCGGAGGACATTCTGGCCCCTCTGGTAAGGGATTTGACCCCTCTGGATTGGGACAAGGAATCCCTAGGAGGAATAGGCTCAATCCCTCTGATATTTTTAAGTGCACGTAGCAGGTCGCTCCTGCTGCACGGGGGTAAGGCCATTGTCCCACTTTCAGTTTTCCTCCAGATACAGAATCCCGGAGGACTGTTTCTTTGTGTGAGTTGTGTGTCATTGTGTTAATTTGGCTAGCCCTAACGGGGCAACTTTGACAACTTTGATGGATAACATGGGGCAGACTTAGGCAACCCCCCTACCTCTCTTTTTAGATCATTTTCAGGACTTCAAAGGATGGGCCCAAAATCTGGGCCTCATAGTTAAGAAAAATAAACTTAACTCTTTTTTGCAGAAATGAATGGCCAACTTGCAATGTGGGATGGCTTCTGGAGGGAACTTTCCACCTCCCCATTATTTTCCAGGTTAAAGACATTGTATACCAACCACGGATTGGCCACCCTGACCAGGTCCCATATATAACCACCTGGCAGGACCTGGTGGAAGACCCTCCTTCCTGGTTCAAAGTTTTCTTGCCCCTAGGGCAAGAAAAGTCAGACACGGATACTATTCTTGCAGTTTGCAAGAAGGAACTCCCTAAGTCACTTCCCAGGGAACTCTCCGAGGAGCTTCCCAGGGAATTCCCCAAGTTTTCTGCACTGCTTTACCCTGTTTTATAGGACAGCATGGATCAGGAGTCTCTGTGGCCCCCTCCATACTGCCCTCCTGTTAAACCATCGTGGGTGGGGCAACCTCACCTAGGGGAAGCGGAGGCTGCAAGGAGTAGTGGCAGGCAGCCCACCCTACACTAGACAGAGGGCTCAACGGGAGCAGCAGTCATGGAGTTGACAAGCTGCTGACTACTGCCTTGCCCCTCTGGGCTGCAGGCCCCCCCTCATGACGACGGGGATCAACCCCTTTACTATTGACCTTTTGCCATTAGTGACTTGTATAATTGGAAAATGCAAAACCTCAAATTTTCAGAGAAACCCACAGCCCTTATTGATCTCCTAGATTCTATCCTTTTAACTCATCAGCCTACTTGGGATGACTATCAGCAGCTGCTGCAGGTGCTATTTACCCCTGAAGAAAGAGAAAGAATTCAGTTGGAGGCTCGAAAGTCCATTCTGGGCAAGGATGGGAATCCTATTACAAACCAAGTTATAATAGATGGAGCATTCCCATTAACTCACCCGAACTGGGACTTTCACAGGTCTAAAGTTAAGGAGAGGGTCCGGGTCTACCAGGCCAGACTCTGAAGGGGGGGGTCTTAGAAAAGCAGCTTGTAAGCCAACTAATCTGGCGAAAGTAGGAAATTTTCTTTTTCAACAAGAGAAAACTGAATCCCCAGCAGCCTTCTTAGAGAGGATAATGGAGGCGTTTCATACTTACACGCCCATAGATACAGAGGCGGAGGAGAACAAAGCCATTATGATGGCCTTTGTAAATCAATCAGGCCCTGATATCAAGAGAAAGCTTCAGAGAATAGATAGGTTAGCTGAAAAGTCTCTGCAAGACATGCTTGTGGTGGCTGAAAGAGTCTATAATAATAGAGAATCTCTGCAGGAAAAACAAACTCGAGCCCGTCACAAACAGACCCAGAACCTGGCCAAAATCCTACTCACCTGTACAGTGAACTCCCCAGAGGAGAGAGTACATCAACTGAGAAAACTGGCCACTGAGGGAGGTAAGGAGCCACCCCGGAGGGATCGCCCAAGACTGCAGAAAGATCAGTGTGCCTATCGTAAACTAATCAAACATTGGGCCAGAGAATGCCCTAAAAAGCAAGGCAGCACCGCCTCCCCAAAATAACACCTGCATTTTAGAGCTGGGAGAATTAAGCTATTAGAGAGGTCAGGGTTCAGACCCCCTCCCTGAACCCAGGGTAACCCTCAGAGTGGAGGGGACTCCAATAGACTTTCTGGTAGACATGGGTGCCCAACACTCAGTCCTCGTCAAAGACCAGGGTAAGTTAACAAGAAAATCCTGGGTGCAAGGAGCTACTGGTACAAAGCAGTACTCATGGACTACCCAAAGAACTGTGGACTTAGGCACAGGCCAGGTATCCCATGCCTTTAAGGTTATTCCGGACTGTCCATACCCCTTTTTAGGCAGAGACCTACTGACAAAAATAGGGGCACAAATCTCCTTCGACCAAGAAGGCGCCCAGGTCACGGACAGCCAAGGGCACCCTATTCAGGTGCTGACTATCCGTTTAGAAGATGAGTACAACCTCCATCAACAACCTCAACACCCCTCTTCAGACATATCTGCCTGGCTGCGCTCACACCTGTCTGTGGGCAGAGACGGGAGGAATAGGGATGGCTACCCATCGCCCCCCTGTGGTAGTAGAGCTCAAACCCAGGGCGGAACCTGTGTGGGTGAGGCAATACCCCATAACCCCGGAGGCAAAAAAAGGCATTCGCCCGCATATCAAGCGTCTCCTCAAAGTTGGAATTCTAATTCCTTGCCAATCAGCGTGGAATACTCCTTTATTACCAGTTAAAAACCTCTCACCAATGACTATCGCTTAGTACAGGACCTCCAGGAAGTCAACAAGCAGGTGGTAGACATCCACCTGATTGTTCCCAACACATAACACGCTTTTAAGTTCCCTAGACCCCTCTCGAATCTGGTACACAATGCTAGACCTTAAAGACACCTTCTTCCGCCTGCCGCTGGCACCACAGTGTCAGGTCCTGTTTGCCTTCAAGTGGAATGACCCAGAAGAAGGTATCAATGGACTGCTGACATGGACCTGATTACTGGGGCTCAAAAACTCACCAACTATCTTCGATGAAG
>CAUYON010000934.1:0-30885 GCA_963573935.1 Arctocebus calabarensis
AGATGGAGACTTTACCTCTTTTGTGTTTACATGGATGGAGCTGGAACATATTCTTCTTAGCAAAGTATCTCAAGAATGGAAGAAAAAGTATCCAATGTACTCAGCCCTACTATGAAGCTAATTTATAGCTTTCATATGAAGACTAAAACCCAATTATAGCACAGGAATACAGGGAAAGAGGATAGGGAGGGGAGGGGAGTGGGGAGGATGGGTTGAGGGAGGGCAATTGGTGGGAACACACCTACGGTGCTTCTTAGCAGGGTACTGGTTAGACTTATTAAAGGTAGAGTATCAATGTCTTTATATAGTGATCAAGAAAATGCCATGAAGGCTATCTGTAACAGTACGTTCAAAATATTTCTGAATGTATATGAAGCACATCATGCCTTATGATTGCACCAATGTACACAATTATGATTCAATAAAATTATAAAAAAAAAATACTTGAAGAAAGTGTGGGAAAACACTTGAAGATATTGGCCTGAAGAAGGTTTTTATAAAGAAGACTCCTGTGGCATTTGCAACAACAATAAACATAAACAAGTTGGACTGAATTAAACTGAAAAGCTTCTGTACAGCTAAGGAAACAACAACCAAAGCAAATAGACAACCTTCAGAATGGGAAAAGATATCTGCATATTATGAATCAAACAAAAGCTTGATAACTAGGATCTACAGAGAACTCAAATTAATGCACAAAAACAGACCTAACAATCCCATGCATCACTGGGCAAGAAACATGAATATAACCTTCTCTAAAGAAGACAGATGAATGGCTCAGAAACATAGGAAAATATGCTCATTGTCTCTAATCATCAGAAAAATGAAAATCAAAACTATTCTGAGATATCACCTGAACCCAGTGAGAATGGCCCACATCGCTAAGTCTCAAAGCTGTAGATGCTGGCAAGGATGAGAAGAGAAGGGAACACTTTTACACTGCTGGTGGGTCTGCAAACTAATACAACCTTTTTGGAAGGAAGTATGGAAACAAAGCACTCAAATTAGATGTCCCATTTGATCCTATAATCCCATTACTAGGTATCTACCCAGAAGAAAAAACAAATCCTTTTATCATAAGGACATTTGCACTAGACTATTTATTGCAGCTCAATTTACAGTTGCCAAAACGGTGGAAACAGCCTAAATGCCTACCAACCCAGGAATGGATAAACAAGCTGTGGTATGTGTATACCATGGAATACTATTCAGCCACTAAAAAAGATAGAAACTTTACATCATTTGTATTAATCTGGATGGAGGTAGAATATATTCTTCTTAGTAAAACATCACAAGAATGGAGAAGCAAGAATCCAATGTACTCAATTCTAATATGAATGCAATAGATGAGCTAATACAAGTGGGGATAGAGGAATAAGCAAGTGGGGAGAGGGGATGGGGAGGGTCAGAGTATATGAAACACCTCTTGGGGGTAGGACACAATTATATGAATGATTTTATCTAACAAATGCAATCAGTGTAACCAAATTCTTTGTATACTCAATGAATCCCAAACAATAAAAAAAATTTAAAAGGATAGCAAATGAAACAGTTTTCAGAATAATACGTGCAATATGATCCTAACTTCCTTATTTACTTACATGAAACCTAAAAATATTAACAGTCATATGTCTGGGTTGTAGAATTATGATATATGTATGCATATATATGTATATATATCTTCTTTCTGTTTATATGTTTCTAATTTTTCTACAGTTAACATTTATTAATCTTGTAATAAGAAAGGAAAATGAATTGTGCTCCCATAAGCATAAGTACTATGCTTATATTTCAAGTATAGAAATTAGAAAGTAATCTATAATTTATCTGTTTATATGTTGGACTTCACTTGAAAGCAGGAATGGTATTTAATAATTTATGGTTTCAGCACCTGAGACTAGCACAGAGAAGGTCCTCAAGTGATTGCCAAAACCCTTCTTTAGCACTTAAATAGAAGAGATTTTTTTTTTTTTTACTAAATCATAATTGTGTACATTGGTGCAATCATGGGGCACAATGTGCTGACATTATATATAATCTGAAATATTTTCATTGAACTATTTAACTTAGCCTTCATGGCCTTTTAATCACTATATGAAGACATTTATATTCTACATTTAGTAATTTTCACTTGTACCCTTCTAAGATGCACCGTAAGTGTGATCCCACCAATCACCCTCCCTCCACCCTTGTATTTTTAATAGTAAAGGTATGCCAAAGAAGTTTAGTGATGAAAGGGGGAAGGAAGGCTATTCCTCAAGTGTCATTAAAGGTAAAAAAAGAATAATATTTCTTCCAGAATACAATTTTGGAAATACTATTTTTTGACATGATAAAACAAAACATAAAACATAATAACATAAAATTGACCATTTTGACAGTTTTGTGACATTAAATACATTTGCTTTGTTGTGCAACCATCAGCACCAGCTTCCAACTCCAGAACTTTTTCATCATCCCAAATTGAACTCTGTACCTGTTAGAGACTAACTCCCCATCCCTCCTCCCAAGTTCCCATCCACCATCTACTTTCTGTCTCTTATGTATCTGACAACTCTAGGTACTTTATTAAACAGAATCATACAGTATTTATTTTTTTGTGTCTACTTTAGCATAATGTCTTTAAAGTTCATCCATATAGTACCATGTTTGAATTTCATTCCTCTTTAAGGCTGAATAATATTCCATTATATATATTTATATATACCACATTTTGTTTATCCATTCATCTGTTGATGGACATTTGGGTTATCTCTGTTTGAATTCCTGATTTCAATTCTTTGGGGTATAGACCCAGAAGTGGATTGGCTGGATCATGTAATTCTATGTCAACCTGTCCTTTTTTCTACACACTATATAATATTCCATCACATCTTTCATACATCTCCTGGCAATTTAAATTTGCTTTTTCTGTAAATAGCCCATTGCCTAGTATGCTTTTTAAATAAAATTTTAAATAATCTTTATAGACTCTGAATATTCTTTTCTTAAAAATTATTTTTATTTTTAATTATTATAACTGTTGTGCATATCAGATATTCTCCTTTTACCTGTGTATGTGTGGCAAGTTATACACACTTAAAAATAAGTTTTCACCTCATTGCAGATACGATTTTTTTTTTTTGTATGAAAGGTCTTTATTAGCAGGGAAGCTGCAGAGCAGCATTAAGGGGAAAGAGAGAGAGAGAAAAACGGGGGAAGAGAGGAGAAAGAGAGAAGGGAGAGAAGGGAGGGAAAGAGAGAGACACAAGACACATGAGGGAAGGAAGAGAAAAGAGAGACACACGGGGAAGGAAGAGAAAGGAGCGCAGGTATGAATATTTTTCATGATCCCTTTGATTCCTTAAGAAATACTTATTGGCTTGGCGTCTGTGGCTCAACAGGCTAAGGCGCCAGTCATGTACACCTGAGCTGGTGGGTTCAAATCCAGCCAGGGCCCGCCAAACAACAATGATGGTTGCAACCAAAAAAAAAAAAAAGGCCGGGCGTTGTGGTGGGCGCCTGTAGTCCCAGTTACTTGGGAGGTGGAGGCAGGAGACTTGCGTGAGCCCAGGAACTGGAGGTTGCTGTGAGCTGTGATGTCATAGCACTCTATCCAGGGTGACAGCTTGAGGCTCTGTCTAAAAAAAAAAAGAAATACTTATTAATGAGAACTTCTATTATTGCACAAATTGGCAGCTGTCTGGAGCACAGGGCCTGGTTTGTGGAGGGTGTTGCACTCATGCTTGTTGAATAATCACATTAATTTTGGACAGCACATTATTTCTTCTTCAGGGCTATGATCAGTCAAATCCGGAAACTAAGTTCCTCAAGATACCTCACTGCATAGTTTTCCCTATGTTTAACCTGTTCTACTAGTCTCATTCAGCCAAGTGGCTTATAAAAATAGTAGATAATTCAAGTTTCTGCGATTTGAAAAGCACTACCAGGAAACCATACTACAAATACTTTGTCAAAATGGGAATAGTTAGTACTCAAGCAACCCATAGATCAGGGAGAAAAAATCACAGTGGCAAAATGACAAGTTCTTGACTTGTCTGCCTACCTCTTCTTTAAGAAGGGTAATCCCGATTGTAATACATACTGAGGATCACAGGCTTAATATGCTAATACCAAGTAATCTGCTGAACAACGTACTGCTGTTACTTACATCTCACTTAATCTTCATAATAATCTCACAAGGGAAGTATTATCATCCATGTCTCAAGGTGTAGAGGGTGTAGGAAAAGGTGTAGGAAAGCTGAGTCCCAAGCTGAAGGTCATACATACCGTTGTCATAAAGGGTGGAGCTGGGAGTTAATCCCTGTCCCTGTGCTGGCAGGCTCTGAACTGTTTTTCACCATCATCCTATTCTGCATTTATGGAGTCCCTAGCATAGGATACGGATTCTAATAGGAACCACAACCAAGAGTGCATGACTTTGCAGGCAGGCATGTGCTTGGAAGTGAGCAAGACAGGGTCCTGTGGCTGCACTTGGTACCCATGGTGGGGTGTGGGGCCCAGGTGGGAATGGCTGTGTGTCTATAAGCCTCAGAGGCCCACAGTCTCACTGGCCAAACCCGTCCTCCTCCTGGAACTGCCCTCCTGAGACCCTGCCTTTCCTGGGGCTGCAGGAGTCTCTAAGGCTGGTGTGATGGCTCCAATTGTCACCCTTTGGGAAATGGCTGTGATTTTCACCTCCATGATACTTCTGTCTTTTCCAGCTCTAATCACTCAGGGAGTTTGTGCTTCATAGCTTGACACAGGCTTGTATTCCTTCTCTTATCACGCTCTAAACTTTGTTCCCTGTCCCCACCAGATGAATAGTGATGCCTCTGAGGTCAGAGGCCTGGGTTACGTTTTCTGTACACAACTCTTCTTAAATAGAGCACTGGACTCAAATATTGACTGACAAAGTACATGTTTAGTGGACAACCATGTCAGAGCCTCTGAGTTAGCTAAGAAGAGTTAGTATGAACAGCTATTCTCACAGAGGAGGAGAAAAATGAAGAAGAGCCCCTGAAACTGAAATTAATGAGTCTGGAAAGAATATTCTATATCTGTTTTTAAATGCAAATAGCAGAACTTCAAGAGGACTGCCCCTCCTCCATGCCCCCCAAACACACAAAGTTTCAGCTATCGGTTCTCTCATTCTCATCCTAACTTCTTGGGTGCAGCTCATTTTCACCTCCTATGAAGGCAGGGAGTGCCATTCGGGCGCCCAGCGGGATGACGGAAGGGGGTGGGAGGTGAGGTCAGGGAAGGTGAGGGGAAGAACTAACATTTTCCTTGGGTGCCTGAAAGTGAACTTACCCTTTTGATGATAATAATTTCAAATAGCACATAGAATTATCATTCAAATCCTGTAGATGTTTTCTCTTTTTTGCAACTTTGTGGGTTATTTAAAATACAAAGAGGTAGGGGGTACTCTTTTGTAATTTGCACATGGAGGTCCCGATTCTTTTGTCCTAGGTTCATTGTGATTTCTACTAACCCGGCTGCTCTCTGAAATTGTCCCCAGGTGATCTGCTGTTAGTTGTATTGGACACAGAAATCCCTAGTGAGAGGCGCGACACGCCTTGAACATGGGACCCTTCTCTTTCTCCCTCCTTCATTCAGTCTTTAACCACCCAGCATCTGAGGAACCTCCACTGGTGTCCTGCCCAGTGCTAGGATCCAGTCCTCACAGGACTTGTGGACAGCAGTAATTAATTTCAACAGGAATTCCTTGAGAACTCTGGAGGAAAGGAATGTAGACTGGTCTTACCACCTGCGGTAGCCAGAATAGAAATATTTGACCCCAACAGGTATTTCCCTCCCAAGTGTGGAAACTTTCACCCCTAATTTCACAGGTATGGGTAAGCGGTCCACCAGCGAGAGGCCCAAGCTGTGGTCAGCAGCAGAATGTGTGTGGAGAGAGGCTGCTATTAAACAGGGGAAACAAGAAAGACTATTTTCCTTTTCATGGAAAATCTTTCTGTTCAGGAGGTATTCCAAGGCTTGTGAGCTCCAAAGTTTTTCTGAAACAAAGTTTCTGAGTTGACTTGTTCCCTGGCCCGTGGCAAGGACCTCGTAATGTCAAGGAAGGCTGTGCTGTCCAACAAGCTGCTAGCTGCATGGGGCTACTGAAATTTAAATTAATTAAAATAATATCAAATTAAACATTCAGTTCTTCAATTGCATTAGCTACATTTTGAATGCTCAATAGCCCATATGACTAGTGGCTACTGTGTGGGACAGAGCAGCTATGGACATTTTCATCCTCCCAGAGTGTTCTATTAGGCAGAGCTATTATAAGAGAAACCACTTAGCAGAGGCTGCCTGGCAGTGAACTGCAGCCTTGTCCCCGAGGGCCCCTGGGAGGCGACAGTGAGAATACAGTCATAATAAAGCTTCGTGGATAGCACAGGTACAGTCATTGGAGTGAACTCTTAACAACATTTTCAGTAAGTACATTTCTTAAGTGTAGCCCTTGGTTCAATGTCACTCCAACAAGCATTAGAAACCCTGGTTCTGTGCAAGTCATAAACTCTCAGTTGAGGCAGGAAATAAATAACAAGAAGCTGTGATAAGTGGAAAGTGGATATTTGCCAAGGGACAATAGATTATTTGGAGAGGAGGATCAGGGAAGATTCTCAAAGAAGGGGATAGATAAGCAAAGTTTTGAAGGGTAGCTAAAAGTTTGCAAATAGATGAGTGGGTAGGAGAACATTCAAGAAAGAAGATGCTGTAAAATGGTCTGGAGAACTGTGGGGCATTTGGCGTTAGAGGAATGAGAGGTCAGAGTTCAGAGCCCATTGCCACATTTGCAGGGCACCCACAAATGAAACCTCAGGGACCCTTGCTCAAAACTGATTCAGAATTTTAAGATGGTGACAGGTGAGCATTAAATCCAGGGAATGCACGGGGCCCACGCCTGTGAAAGGACCACCTCATCAAGGGTTTTTGGGATTTCGTGTCAGAGCTTGGACTGTGTCCTGAAGGTGACAGAGAGCGTTAGAGATTCCAAAACTGGGGTGAGGTGAGATCAGCTTGGATTTTACAAAGACTACGTTGGGGCAGCACTGAAGGGAAGGAAGGCCGGTGAAGAAGCCATTGAGGCTGGGCCTGGGCTCATCCATATAATCCTGGCACTTTAGGAGGTCAAGGCAGGAGGATCGCTTGAAGCCAGGAGTTCAAAGCCCTGTCTGTACAGAAAATAGAAAAATGAGTGGAGTATTTAGTCCCAGCTACTTGGGAGGCTGAGGAGGGAGGATTGCAGGAGTTTGGGGTTGCAGTGAGCTGTGATCACATCACTCTCTGTCCAAAAAATAAAAAAATGATTGAAATGGGAAATGATCTGGAGAGAGTGGATGAGGACAAGAGTGGTGAGTGACCCTGGGACCGAAAGGAGCTGGGGCTCTGAGGGCTATTAGGCCACAGCCCAGGCAGCAGCACCCTGAGGGGAGTGTGTTTGCAGCCGCCGCCTTCCAGGGAGATCTCTCCTGCCTCCTCCTTGGCAAGTTCTGGAGTCGCTGGTTCCCCTTACCCCACACGGGGTACCAGGCCGAGGGAGGGGGGGCAGTAGAAGGGCTGATGCTGGACCTGCCATAGGTGCTGAGCAAGAACCCTTTCAGAGGCGGTGTTCTCTCCAACCCCGAGCTGGGAGGAGCCAGACAGCTGCCCCTCTGCGCTCCAGTCCTAGAGACCCAGTGTTTGCTAAATCATTTGTTATTATTTTAGAGGCTGCTAAAGCATCACGGATTCAATAACCCCTCCCTCGGCTTTGCCTTCCTGACTTGGGTGTGCGCCTTCCCTGGGCTTGTCAGAGGTTTCACTTTTTATCTCCCAGCTGCATCAGGGCCTTTTGAGGGTGGCGCCGGCGAGAGAGCCAGAATGTGACAAGGCATCCTCCAAGAGCACAGGACAATTCCACAACACGGAGGAGAGGGAATGAAAGGGGAATGAACACCAGAAGGGCCCCGCTCGGACCCTCGCTCGACCAGCCAGACACAAAGGAAGCCGGTGGGTATGCAGGGCCGGGCCTCCTCCTTCCCATGGCATATCTGGTTCCCACTGCCGTGCGCCGAGCTGAGCGTCATCATCCTTGTACACGTCAACATGCCCGGGCGCTCCCCGCCCAGAGCCACTGCCCACTGCCCCTGGTCAGTGGGATGTGGGTAAGAACCTTGGCCTTCACACTCTGGGGTGGCTCCCCTGACCTCCCCACTCTAGAAAGTGCCTGCGAGCCCTGCGTCTTCCTATTTCTACTTCACACACGGGGAAACAAAAAACAGGAGGCCAGACACTGAGAGGGTCCTGGGTCAATGTCTGCCTTGATTCTCAGATGAGGAGATTTTTTTTTTTTTTTTAGATGAGGAGATTTTATCCAAATATTGCATGAAGCAGATGTCTCCATTAGCTTATTTGTTAAAAAAAAAAAAAATTAAAACTATGTTGACATTAGGAATCTGGTCTGACTCAGAGAGACCGAAAGGGGAGGCATATTTCTCTTCAATGCATTTGAAGAGAAATTAAAAAAAAAAGCACAAGTAACAGAATGAAGCAGATATAGGTTATGAATTGGCTGCATTAGGCTAGGTTGTTCCAAGAAATATTTTAGAACCAGTACATGAATATTCTAGTTGGTAAGTTTGACTTGGAGAGGTGACTCTGGACGTTCTAGAAATTAGGGAATATGGTGGGGATGGCTGGGAGAAGGAGAGGGCAAATGAACTCAGGTCATCTTTGAGCCCAGCCTAATTTCAGGGTGGCTCCTTTGCCCCGCAGAACCTTCCTTGTACCGTGAGCTCTAAACGGCACATCCCATTGTTTTAGGGATGAGTGAGGGAGAAGAGAGGGAGGGACACTAGGAGGAAAGTGGTGTCACCAGCACAGAAGGATCTGGACAAGGGCTCTGAAGGAACCAGCTGCTCATACAGAAAGGCTGCCTACTCAGGTTGATCGTTCATTCACATCGGGATATTAATCTTACAAACAAAAATTACAAATAAAAGTTCTCCTAGATATAAAAATCTTGCTGACAGGTTGGGTGTGGTGGCTCACACCTATACTCCTCACACTCTGGGAGGCTGAGGCAGGTGGATCATGTGAGCTCAGGAGTTTGAGACCAGCCTGAGCAAGAGGGAGGCCCCATCTCTACTAAAACAGAAAACTTAGCTGGGTGTTATGGCCAGCGCCTGTAGTCTGAGCTTCTTGGGGGGGCTGAGGCAAGAGGATTGCTTGAGGCCAAGAGTTTGAGGTTGCTGTGATCTACGATAATACTCAGGCACTCAAACCTGTGTGACAAAGTGAGACTCTGTCTCAGAAAAAAAAAAAAAAGATATATATATATATCTGACAGAAAAATTCCACAACCCACAGACTCCAGAAAAAAGGCCTAGGTCTCTGGGGGACATCTTCTCGGCTGCAAAAAGGGCTAGGCTATTGGAAAGGTACTTGAAACAAATAAAACAGTGACTCTAAAATGTACCCATATGTCACATTCTTATAGAAAAATACCCTATGTAATTAGTTACAAGCTTTAGAGAATAAAATCCAATTTACCTGTCAAAAGGAAAGGCTGATGCCCCCCCACACTGCTGGGGGGCAATGTGGCTTGGGGACTCTCAGCCCTACCTTCCTCCTGTCCCCTTTATGGGTAAAGACTGAAAAAAAAAGAGTTGGAAAAATCCTCTAAAGACACACAGTGTTGTCCAAGCAGAATCAGACCACTAATTACTGTTAAGCTGTAGCCCCTTTTGTGTTCTGAGGGGGGACTTCAGTGGGTAGCCAGCACTCCGGTCTTTTCACGAGTTCGAGCTAACTCCTGAATAGCAGATCTTTTTTTTCTTCCTCTTTTCAGATGTTTGTTTGCCATCGCCTTTTTTTTTCCTTCATCTTCATCTTCACCTTCTCCTTTTTTCTTTTTTGTTTTTGTGTTTTTTTCCTTACTCCCCCCCCCCTTCCCCTCTGCTTTTGGCTTTTCTGATACCGTTTTTCTTCTGGTGTTGTGTTTTAAGTCTCTAAATGAAACTTGACTGTCCCCACGGCCGGTTGGAGAAGCACAAAGACCTCCCATTCCACTGGCTACAGTAACGCCATTGTGTGTCCTAACAATGCACTAATTGGCGGTGACAATTGTGGAGTTGGGGAGGAAGAAGGGGGCCGCCTTTTCCAATCAGGGAGCCACAGAAATGAAAGGAGAGGAGGGGAAGGAGGAGGAGGAGCACATGAGGCCCAGGTTCCTGACAAGGGGGAGCAGCACTCTAGTGTGTACTGGGCTTTCTAAATTAATAACAAAGGAGAAAATCATTATTTCAGATCAGCTTAGAGCCCTGGTAGTGGAGGAGGGCAGGGGACAAAAGTGAGGTGTAGGCAGGCACCCCTGCAGGACACCCTGACTGCAGGAAGGGCACCCTGAGAGGAGCCAACCCCCACTGCCAGCATGCCTGGTTCCTGCGATCCCATGGACATTGAAAGTCGGGGTGCCTAGATTGGTGCAAGGTGAAGCCCCTGTTTCAACCACATTTCTGAATGATGGGGAAAGCTGGGGGGAGTTGTGGGGGGGGGGAGAGAAGTCTAGGAGATGTAGAAGTTGATTGTGACCTTTAAAAGTATCCTAAAGAGGAATTGGGTTGGCTGTAAGACATGAATAAAATAGTAGCCACACAGCACTGCTGCAGAGCACCTGACGGACCCTACCAGGTCACCGGACACCTCAGTCTTGAGCCACCTGCTCCAGCCGGTGCCCCTCCTGTACACTCACCCTCCAGACAACCTCAAAGGCGCCTTCTCCTGGAAGCTCTTCCTGGCCAGGAGGGCTGTCCCACGTCCTCTCCCAACCTTCCCTTTCTGTGGCCTGGGAAACAACAGACTCTGCCCTCAATCCCTCCCTCCTTGTGGGACAGCCCTGGTGCTAAGTGCCTTGTACACGTTATTTCGCTTAAATCTTACGACAGCTCCATGACTTCACTACTGCTATTGTCCCCCCAAAAAGGCAAATAGGGAAACCCGAGGCCATGTAACCACTCTAAGAAGTTAAGTAACTTGCCCAAGGTCACCCCATGAGAGCCCAGGACCTACATGTGGACTCTAGAGCTCGTCCTTCCCTCCGGTCTGGGATCCCGTCCCGGCAGCAGCAGCACAGCCTAGTTCCCACTGCCCTGTCTGTGTCTGTGCCCGCCGCGCTCTGTGTTTCTGGGAGGCAAGGGCTGTGTCTGTGTTGTCTTTGCAGTCCCAGCATCTACCAGAGGACTTGGCATACAGGAGGAGCGCCAGAAAGGTTTGCTGAGAGGGGAAACAGAGAGGGCCAGAGTGTTGGCAGAGCTCCTCCAGCTTGCGGTGGGTCTCACACTTCCACCCGAGTCGGAATCCCCTGTGTGTGTATGTGTGGTGGTGGTGGTGGTGGTGGGGGGCGTTGTTAAAACACAGGTCCTGGCTTGGCGCCTGTGGCTCAACAGGCTAAGGCACCAGCCACGTACACCTGAGCTGGCGGGTTCGAATCCAGCCCGGGCCCGCCAAACAACAATGACGGCTGCAACCAAAAAATGGCTGGGCGTTGTGGCATGTGCCTGGAGTCCCAGCTACTTGGGAGGCGGAGGCAGGAGAATCACTTGAGCCCAGGAATTGGAGGTTGCTGTGAGCTGTGATGCCACAGCACTCTATCCAGGGTGACAGCTTGAGACTCTGTCTCAAAAAAAAAAAAAAAAACACAGGTCCTGGGGGTCCAGGTGAGGCCAGAGGATGGGTATTTCCAACACATTCCTGCCTACGCTGATGCTGCTGGTCTGGGGACCACAGTTTGAGAATGACAGCTCTTGCTGTTCGCTCTGCAGCAGGGAATTCCATTTCTTCCATTTTCTCTTTCTCTCTCTCTCTTTTTTTTTTTGCTTGAGATCGGGAGTTTCATTAAGGGGAAATTAAAGTTGAAAAGTTTTGACAGATAATTTCAGGTTTTCATCCGCTTTATATAACAGTCGTAAACGGTCATTTAGATCTGATGAAAATGAAAACATCAGTTTTGTCCCCAACTAACCACACTGTAAACAATGACATTGTCTAGAAAATATCTGGACAGACAGATCTTTTATTTATCTCCTCCTGGAGACTTCTCCCTCACCGATTTTTGTCCTTTTTACTTTTATTTCGTGAATGCCTAATACTATAAACTCAAGGACTCACTCAATAGAAGAACTGAACAAAGAGCACTTGAGTCTTAAAGCCTTTTGCTGGGAGCAATGCTGGAAATGGGTCAGAAATAGAGGAATCTGTCCATGATGACCAAGATGTTGGCTTGACCTAGGGGCTAATAATTCCTTGTGTGTCAACGTGGTGCTGGGGACACAGACAGAAATTTTGTCCCCTGGGGTTGTCTTTCCAGTTAACTCTGTAGGAACCAATTCCCTCTGTCACCCTGGGTAAAGTGCTTTGGCATTACAGCTCACAGCAATCTCCATTTCTTGCCTCCAATCTTCCTGCCTCAGCATCCCAAGTAAGTGAACTACAAGCACCTACCATGGTGCCAGGCTAGTTTTTCTATTTCTTTAGTAGAAACAGGGTCTCGCTCTGGCTGGTCTTGAATTCCTGAGCTCCGGCAATCCACCTTCTTTAGCCTCCCAGAGTGCTAGGAATACAGGTGTGAGCCGCCACTCCTGGCCTCATTCATTTACTTATTTGTGCAGTGTCACAATCACAGCTCACTGTAGCCTCAACCACAGCTCACTGTGGGCTCAGGTGATCCTCCCACCTCTACCTCTTGAGTAGCTGGGACTACAAATGTGCATCACCACAACCACTTAATTTTTTTATTTTATGTAGAGATGGGTTTTGGCTATGTTGCCCAGGCTGGTCTTGAACTCTTGCCCTCAAGCCATCCTCTTGCCTCAGCCTCCCAAACTGCTGGGATTACAGGTGTGAGCCACTGCATCTGGCCAAGAAAAGACATTTTTCAAACCATCAGATAAATTCAATTTGGAACTAAAATGATACCAAGAAATGATTGCTTTTTTTTTTTTAGATGTATAATGTGTTGTGGCTTCAAAGAAAAAAAAAAGCCATCTTTTTAGATGCATACTGAGCTATGTGGGGACAAAATGTCATTGTGTCTGGGATTTGCTTTGCTTTGAAATATTTCCTCAAAGATTAAAAAAAATAAGAGCAAGTAAAAAAATGAGTTTAAAACTTGAGATGCTCATATACGTATTTTAAATGTTCATTAAAAACACCCTGGACTGTTTGGGTGCCTGGGGGACTGGTATGGGTGATTTGTGTTTGCTGGTTTCTGGGTTCACCATTTCTCTGACATATGTGGCAGACAGTCACCACAAGCACTGGTACTTGGTGCGGTCTGTAGCGGGGTCTGGCTTCTTCTGATTTCCTGTTTTCACCCTTCCGTGGAATTGACCATGCAGGAGCAGAAGCTGCTTCCTGAGACATCTGCAGTCAGGTGTCTCCTCTGGGCACCATGGCTGCTTCCAGGGGCGCCTCATTCGTGGGCAGCAGTGAGCAAGCCATTTGGGGAGGTTGACCCACTTTAGAATTCAAATTCACTCCCTGTCTATGCAATTGGAATTTATTTCCTCTGCAGAAGCCTTGAGTCTCAGAGCAAAATACCTCTAGCTGGGCTTGGGTGTGCGTGCGGTGATCCTAATGGAGAAGAACTCCGGTTTGTTTTCATAACGGCCTGTACCTGGCCATATCCTCGGAGCCTGGCATTACTAAGGGTGTGTTTTCACAATACAGCACGGAATCTAAGGCAATTTGGATGTCCTTGGGCCCAGAATTAATATGGGTTTTGTATAGTCTTGTAATTTGGGAGGCAATTTTCCATAACACAGCGAGAGATGTTCCTTTATACATTTGAGATAATTTAGCTCAATGTTCATTTGGAAAAATTACTGTGCTAATAGCAGCTCTTCAGCCACAGAACAACAGACCATAGTGGGAGAGTCTGGACAAAAGCTGGAGGAATTTCCCCCAGATCAACAGCTGCCTGAGGAGGCAGGACAGGATCTGAAACATTGTATGAACCCACGAACTCCTGTTAATTGGCTTAAAACCAATAGCACTTCATGGAGGAATATGAAATAAAGGTGGAGGAAGAATGAATTTTCCTATTGTCAGGTAAATTGAATGTCAGTACACAAAAATCAGAATTTCTGTGTGATTAGCAATGGGAACAATTTGTTCTCCTTCTAGACTTTTCTGCCCAAGCTTTGTGGGAATAGATGCAAATGAGAGAGAAAGAACTGTATCTTTCTGAGGGGTGTTGTTTTGCTTCCTGAGTATCCTGTACCAGGGGCCTTTCTTATCCTGAGGAAGGAATCTTCTACCCTGATCGGGATCCAATATATTATATAGAAATAATTTTGAAACATTTTTCCCTCCAGTCGGGAATGTGATTTCTAATGATGCTGCTTTGGAACAAGTCCCAGGGAAGGCCTTGGTAGATCCAGCCTTATTTCTAATTGCATTCCTGTCCCTTGGCCCTTGTTTCTGCAGTGATCAAGGATAATGGTGTTGCTGCCATGGGTGTTCCCCGCGTTTTAAGCGTTGCAGGCCCAGAGGACATCGCATCTTTGGTAACCAACTCTGAACTCTTTGGTGAAGTGCTCCATTAATGAGGAATACTTGTCATTAGTTAATTTATTGGCTATATAATGGCAGGAGGAGATAAGCCTCCTGTCTTTCTAAGTTTCCATTTACCTGTTACTGGTAGTTGAAGTTGAAAATCACCAGTTCAGCAGGTGCCTGGATTAGGAATGACTCAGGTTCATTTTAAAGTCTGGTTCTTCTACCCAACCAACGTGAATCTGGACATTGCTCAAGGTCTCTTGAATAACCTAAGCTTTTCTGGGCAAGAAACACCGTGAATTTCCATTTTAAACACCTCCATCCAAAGTGATGAAAGTTCTTGCTCATTAGATGGGCCTAAACTGGGAGTGGACTCTTGTGTGCATTTAAGGACCAACCATAGCATAACTGGCAGGGATGAAAAAATGCATAGATGAGGACAAGCCTCTCTTTTTGGCCAATTTAGTCATTTGCAGGCAGAACCTGGACACTTGTATGGTACATAATGGATAACCAGAAACTAGCCACACCCTAGAAGAAAATAAAGGGGATATAAAAGTAAGGTTTTATGAAATGATTGCAGTCCATGAGCAGCAAGTTCCAAAGTACTATCTTTGTTGGGAAAAAGGGAAGGGACAGCTGTTAACAGAGGGGAACTTATAGCCATTTAGTCCTTCCAAATCCCTTTGACACTGTTCCTGCCAGAGGCCAACATGCCAAGCAAATGTTTATTTCAGCACAATCAGCTTCATTTAAACTAGTGGTTATTAATTTTCAGGATCCATCGAATCACCCAGAGAGCTTTTAAAAAATAGAAATACTCAGGCCCCATCCAGGGAGATTCTGATTTAATTGTCTGCAATGAGGCCCTGATGGCCTGCTTTGATTTTTGTGTTTCTAATGTGGGAAC
This sequence comes from Arctocebus calabarensis, assembly GCA_963573935.1. NCBI lineage: Eukaryota > Metazoa > Chordata > Mammalia > Primates > Lorisidae > Arctocebus > Arctocebus calabarensis. The sequence continues at coordinate 15,443 of CAUYON010000934.1, forward strand.
CACTGATGGAAACCATCATCTGGAGCCGTCATCAAAGGACAGGACAAGGGAAACAACTGAGGGAGACTGAAATCACTGTTTCCTGAGGGTGAGAAGAGGTGGCCCAAATGGTGTCTCTTTGCACACTTCTGACAACATCTTTGCCTATCTTCTCTTTGATGCTAGAGAACTTCCTGGAGTTATCCCACCACACCAGTTTACTACAACGGAGAAGAGCTAACCTGCCCTGTGGATCGGATGGCTCTGGGCTCTGACTACATGGCGTGTCTAGTTTGGTTCAGTGAAACATTAACTCGTTTCTTTTTATCGAGGGTTGCGGCAGGTTCTGCGTGAGGATGAAGTCCAGCGATTCCTTGGACAGAGTGGGAGTGAGTCCGGCTGGTTTCCTGAGGGTGGAGTAGGAAAGGCTGGGCCTGTTTAGGTGTGTCTCAGGGAGTAAGGCTCAGGGTTCACCTTTGGTGAATGTTTTACCAGAAACGCCTTTTCTGGTCTCTTTTCAATGTCATTCTTTGGGAAAGTGAGTTTAGAATCAAAGGTCCTGAATGGAGTCCTTGCACTCTGTGGCCTTCTTGGTGCAAGGGTGAGCGTGCTACCAACGTGCAGGTAATTCGACTATTTCCAATCACCCCAACTCCTAGACAGCTGGTGTTTCAAGTATAAACATCGACTCTTTACTTTGCACTTTTTGCTCCTTCATTGCTCCCCAAATCTGGTCCCCACAGGAACGACCAGTGCTTTTGCCTGGTTGACTGCCTGGCACTTGGGCATCTAATTTGGAGAGTGCAGGAGTGGTGAAGTGAGACCAAGGCAGGAAGGTGTGGGAACAGCTTAGGTGGGAGAATATTCTATGCATCTTTGCTTCAGGACTGAGCGTTATTGTGTTTTGATTCAGCAAATAGGGCCCATGACACTGTACTTGCATTTTTTTAAAAGTCACACTACATTTTTCATAAGCATGAGAAGGGCTAATAAGGATATTGTAGGTGGATGAAGTTAGAAAAAAACCAAAGTCCAGCTGTGAGATAGTAAGAGATAGTTTAACCATCCTACTTATTCATTTTCAATAAAAACTCACGTCTTGACTTGGGCTTTCACCACCCCCTCCACAGCAGTATTTTAATGAAGTTATCACTAAAGAAGAAATCATGTTCTGCATTGTTTATTGAGAGAGATCACTTTATACATTAGGAACTGCTGCTTAAATTATGTGACAGATGACCATAAAATTAGGAGTCTTCTCAACAGTACAACTTCAATTTCATATTATTATAGTTACTGATATTTAAAAATGATGTAAACAAAAATGTGGATATTATGCCGTAACAAAAGGCAATAAAATCCAGCAAACAGAAAGAGCACACGTATGTTAACACATTAGCTATTACACACAGCTGAACAGAGTGATATAACAGCTCCGACTCCGCACTGTAGTCGATTTCTGCACTGCATGAGCAGAGACAGGGAAAACTACACGATCCCATCCAGGACTGTAAGCTGTACGGAAGTCTCCACGTGGCCACGTGCAGGGCTCTTCATCTGCAACCGACGCGTTTTCTCTCCTCTGACCATTCCCTTCTTCTACCTACCATTCTTAAGAAACAGCTCTTTTCTTAAATTTTTTATGGTAGGCTAGCAGCTACTCACAGTAAGATTTTCGTGGGTGACCAAAGCCAGCAAGGAGGCCACCAGCAGCCGAAGACTAAGTTGAGAGCTCAAGGGACTGCCCATACCACATAAGGAGACATTTTTATCATCATTTCTCCAAGAGGTTTCCCACTTCCCATTTGGAAAACAGGTGTCAAAATACAAAGAAAACCTTTATACAGCAAAGGAAAAGAAAATCCTGTGTTTGTGCAATTTTTGAACCTGAAAACAGCTAACTTCACTAACTTTACAGATTCAATTCTGGATAGCTGGTTTTATTTCTTTACCCATTGGCCTTGGTGACATCATGACATTCCCCTGAGTTTGGCTAATGAAAGCAAACAAACAAAAATAGCGATTAAAAAACAGCATAAAACAAAGTTAAATCATCGTGTGGTTGTGTCTTTCATGTTTTCTGGTAAAAGTGCCGATGGCAGTAAGAAGCCACTGTTCGTACCATCTACTTTCACTAGGTATTCCGAACGTGAGTCCCTTTACTCAGGAGGTTAAGGCACCAGGTTAAACAGAGTGAAAAGGTCTGACATGTGTCGTGGGATGCGCAGGCTCCAAGCGCATCTGTTTGAGAGTAGCCCACAGGGAAGAAGCAAAGGGATCCATATTTAGTAGCAGGGTCCTACCAGCTTCAAGTGGGTCAGACTAGAAGCACTAGATGGTACTATAAGGCACTCCTACTGGGAAAAATAGCAAATGGGAAGGCCGGCGTGGAGAAGGAGCCCCAAGCCCCAGCTGTGTTTTCAGCCACGGGCTGGGCTGGAGCTCAGAACTAGGGCAGGGAGATCCAGGGAGAGGCGAGAGGCTAGTTTGTAGTTTCACAGCCAGGAGGAGGAAATCCTCACTGCTCTAAGGGTTGCTGTTGGTGCCTGAACCTTCTATCCTGGGCAACAACTGGCTTCGTTTGAGAGAGTCCTAGCAAGATTAGCAGCCAGTGGCTTCTATTCCCACAAGGAGGAACCACAGTCAAACAGCATTTGCTTCACTGGAGTTTCATAATGCCTCCTGTCACACCAGAGGCCACTCTACGAGAAACGTGCCAGGGAACACGATCATTTGAAGCCCACTTTAATTAAAACAGCTGCCAACTATAGGTATGCTTAGGAGAGAATTCCACACTTTTCTTTTGTCTTGAACCTAATGACTTGGATTTTACCTCAACCATGCGCCCAATGAAACACGCTAAAGAAAAACCCTCGAGTCAGAGATTTTTGCATTTTCTGGCTGGGGCTGGGTTTGAACCCACCACCTCCGGCATATGGGGCCAGCACCCTACTCCTTTGAGCCACAGGCACTGCCTGAGTCAGAGATTTTTGAATACAATGAAATTAGAATTGCCTACCCCTCAGCAGACTGCTGGGTGCTGAGACTTAACTGTCAAAACACTGTCCCACATGGTTCAAATCCACATTCGTCTCCAGCAGTCGGTTCTACAGACTTGGGGTCAGAGGGTGGTGGAAGGTGTCTATGACTAATAAGTGCCAAGGGAAGGAGAATGGGCAGGGCTACTAATGACCCAGGTCTCCAGGTTGTGCCAAGGAGGAGGGGTTTGTTTCTTTCAGTCTTGCCTGCAATTCTATTTTCACATTATTTCAGAGTAGGAAAAGAAGTAGGGAAGAAAGCTCAAGAAAGAAGATGGGCAAAAATTGTACACATCTCTACCACGAGAACTCAGAAAATAAAATCACTTCTGTGTTGAAGCCAGGCCAGTACTAGAATCAGGAGTTGAAGATTTATTCCATCATCTAGTTCTTCCAAGGAAGTGTGGCAGATCAAAAGAGACGAATAATTCTGCACAAACGTAAGAGCGACAGCGTGGCTTTGTGCTAAATGAGGAGAGAATGCTCCTCTGCTTCTCCGATAATGCCCTCTGCATAAGTGTTCAGTGTGGGGGTGTCATGCCAGTCCCCCCTTGATATATTAATTTACGGATGGCCTTTTTGGCCAATGTGTAGAGAACTCCCCCCTCTTGTCCCCTGGTTTGGAAGCCAACCCTCTCTGGGGAGGTGCAGAAACTATCTGGTGTGGTGCAGTGTGTGCAAATGACATGCAGAGATGAAAACAGAGGCCAGAGTCAGTCAAAAGTGCCTTCTATGGGGTCTTGGTGTGTGCCACACCTTTTGGGGGCAAAACATGATTATAAGAGTGACCTTACCTAACAAATGCAATCAGTGTAACCTGGTTTCTTGTAACTTCAATGAATTCCCAACAATAAAAAAAAAAAAAGTGCCTTCTGGCTTAGAAAAGGCTGCATTCGGCAACTGGAATGGCATTCGGCAACTGGAGTGACATGAACACCTCAGTTTTCACTGCAGCTGGAATGAAGTCAGGGCACGGTCCCATTTCAGGAGTCTGAAGGATGCCGCTGTGCTGGAAACCACAGGTCCCACTAGCTGTGTTCCCTTCCTGGTAGAGGCCTAGACTAGAAGGATCAAAAAAAAAGCAACTACCCTCTGAGCTCAGCCAACATTACAGCTCCCAACCAGATGAGCCTTTAGCACTACAGACGTGGAAATGGCTACGATGCTCACACAGTCTCCTGAAAGGCGCTAAAGAAAGGCGGGCGAAGCAAGGCAGAGCAACGAGGGTTTAGATGGTTGATGTATAAAGAGGCTTTCAGCTTTGGGGAAAAGCAGCCCTGGAAAGAACACCGCTCCCCTTCCAGTTGCCTGCTTGTTAAGCACTTTGTGGCCTTCCTGCAGCAGTGCAGAATGAGGTCTATTTTAGGAACTGGCTTCTTTACTGCGGGGTTAGATGCCAACATTTCACCAGGGTTGGACGATATCACACGCGTTTCTGGCACTTTTAGGAGGGATTTCCTCAAGTGATACACCAGGGAATGGGCCTTTCAGTGGAAAGCGGTTCCCCGGAGTCGGCGGCCAGCTCCAGGAGATTAATTGGCCATTTTCTCATATGCTTTGTGTGCAAGATATTTAATATGAGATGAAAAATGGAACATGAGGAAAAGCAGGTATTAGCACAGTCTAAAGGAGGTGGTAATACACAGATCTGCGTTTGTTTCGACAGTTTCTCAGCAGTGGAACAATAACCTAACGGGGCACCGGGTGATTTGTCAGGGTTGAGAACAGTGAGGGTGTTCATGTGCTCTAAGGCATTCTGGGTTGAAAATAGCAATTGTGAATTTTCATGGCAGACGCTGACTCTTAAGCTGGCTCCGATCTGTCCTATCAGATTTGAGTGGTGGTGGCAGAGAATGAGAATGTCATAGGCTTGTGGCTAGTACCAACCAGGTTGTCAGGACTGTACAAAAAGGAGAAGAAACAGAAGCAGTTGGGAGATGGTTCCAGTTCTGGAGAGCTAATGGTGATAGCACATCTATTTTCTTTTCCCTTTTGAAAATAAGCAGAAAACGATGTGGGTGGAAAGTTCTCCTTACAGATTTGCAGGGACTGCTCATGTTTAGCAGGGCCCTGTAAACGGGCACTGGTGAGAACAAAGGTGTGTGGAAGAGGCATCCCGAATTTCACCCTGGACACACAGCAGGTCTGACTCTGGACGCCTGTATGCTGGGACAGGCAATTCTGTACCTAGAGTAAACACAACGGAAGGGGAGGGGATGCCTCGCACTTCAGGTCTCCAATGCAGTGTGCTGGGAATGGCCTCGCTGACAGTTGGAATCACAGATACATTAATTACAGCGAAGGCAAAAGTAAGCTACAGTGACAGGGAGCTGGGGGCGGAGGGAGAAGGCACTTTGCCACGGGAGCACATCTGTTTTATAATAAGCGGGTCTATAATTCTCCTGTGAAAGATCATGTTCTGCTATCTTTTCTGAGGCTGGAAAATATAAATACTGTATTTCATGAAGGGAAGGAGGAGAAGAGATGATCAAATTCGTTTGCCTGTTTGCCAAGTGTTTGAGATTTTCCACCCTTTTTCTTTTGTGTGCAACATTCTCTATAACTAGAGTGGCGGAAAGTCAACCTGCTTTTTTCAGAGTAAAAGGCACCATGAGGCATCTCATGAATAGGGCCCTGGCCTTTTAACAAGCTTTCATGCCTTGGTTATGGCTACTGTATAGTGAGAAAATAAGTACACGTGCTGAGCTATTAAGTTGAAATATCTGGTGTGAGGCTTAAGGACCTGGTGTGCGTTGAGAGGTAAGATGTTTACCTCTAAATGCACAAAAGTCAGCCTGAAATGTCACATTCTGAATGGACAGAAATATCATGAGTTGGGATCTGGAGTGCGCAGGGTGTGGAGGGCAGGAGCAATGGGGCAGAAGGTACCATGTATCCTGGGCGCCATGGGTTCCCTGGGTCTTAAGAGCAGGGAAACTACTCAACCATGGAGGCATATAAAGCATCTGCTCAGTGTGAACAATTCAGAATCTTCTCACAGTCTATTGAGAATTGGTTTGTCATTAGCATATTTTCCTGTTCTGGAAAGAGTTTAGATGGAAGGAATGGAGCTGTCGGGTTTCCAGTGCTGCCCCGCGGGCTGTGTGGGGCACAGCGACTGCAACCTTGGCTTTTATAAGGGCACTGCATTGAGAAAACACTACCCTTCAAATAGCAAAGCAATTCATTCCTTATTCTTATCCTATTATTTATTTTAGCATTTCTTGTTTGACTATAAGGTGGCAATTATCTATGTGTATATATATTTATTTAAATAATATTAGATTTAATTCATTAATTATATCTGTAAGTTTGGTATTTTCTTAATAGTCTAAAGTTGGTATTTTAAATTTCCACATTACTCTGACTTTTCAAATAGTTAAAAAAAAATGTAAAAGCAAGAGTGGTTAAACTGACAAATTAAAAGGTCAAAATGAAAGTGCAGTGAAGAACAATGAGAACTAAAACACTTAAAAAGAATAGGTAGAAATTGCATACAGGGGATTCTCTGAAAGGAAAATGAAGACCGGCTCTTGGATGCGCAGCATACGTACCATGTATCTGTACCCTGTCTACCAGTCTACACATCGGTGTCTTTAATAACAGTTACAGGACATTTCCTCCAGCCAGCACCATGAAAAATACCTTAAATACCACCCATGACACCCTTAGAAAACTGTTCTTAAGAGAGCTGTGATTGCTTCCTGGCAAATAATGGAAGGGTAGCACATCGTCAGATGGGCGTTGGGATTCGAACCAGCAAACAAACTGACCATGAGCAGTTATTGGTTGGAGGTTTCTTCTTTTCTCAGGAATAAACTTTATGAGATTAACTTCAAAACCAGAACCGCTCTCCTTGTAAATTTCAGATGAATGCTTTCCATCGGGGGAGCCCGCATTCCCTCTGCCTAGTGATCCACACCTCTGCTGGAGGAACAGAGACAAGAGAGCCAGGGACGCCGGGTCCTGGAAGGATCTAGAGTCGTTCTTGTGTTTTGAAGATTTTTCTTATGAAACAGATGATGATGGGTGCTTGCCTCTGTTGCCTCAGCCTCTGTAAAGGCTAACAATAAATAACACAAAAATAACCTGAAGCTGTTGTTCTGCAGGAAATGCTTCCTCTTATGTCTTGTGTGATAAAAAGCCCCAAGAGACCAAAAAGAGTCTGAACTATATAAAGCACGGTGTATACACCACGTTTCACCCAGGAGCAAGCAGCTGAAATTCATGGCTAAGTGTAATTCAGCTATTGGTAGTTTTCAAGCCGCAGAGGCTCTGTGGACCTTTTAGACAACGATTTATACAGAACATACGCACAGGACGTATAGGTATGTGTGTATACATATAAATAAATATATATCTATATCTAACTGAAGATGAGACGTACTCTTCTTCCAAAGGGGTCTAACTGGCTAGTTAGGAAGCCATCCCGGGGCTGACGGATTGCTGATCGGTGCATCCCTGGTCTCCGGTGCTGCCCTGACTCAGGTGTTCTGGTAAGACAGCTCAAACATAGTGCAAGCCTCCTCCAGACTCTCGTCCATGTTCAGCCTCTGCCAGAAAGACTTCTGCTTCTTCTGCAGCTCTCGGCGGACACACCTCGGGCAGGGGACAGACTTTTCTTTGCATTCAGAATGGAAAACGGCACCACAGCTTTCACACCTGCAAAAGCCAACCAGGGACAGGATGAGCAAAGTGCACTTGCGTGAAGCCCAGCGGCCTCTGGGGCAGCCAGGAGCACACTCTGTTATTCTGAAGGACCCTGCCCACCGGGAGAGAAGTGACTCATAGCAATGGGCTATTTGCTTTTCTAAAACGTTCAAGGTTGAATTTCAATCAAAAAACATTTTTGTTTTCCTGATTAGAACTAGCTTTGGCCTGTGAGTTGTGTGGAGTTGGGGTCGCTTGGCTACTCTGATTATAGTGACATTGGACAGAGCCCTAGAAGCTCTATGTGATCTTTCCTTTCCTTGAGACTGAAGTGTGGGCAGTAAGTCTGGGGTGAAGAGGCAGAAAATGAAGGAGAAATACAAGTGCAGACGCTCAGCTTGCCAGGGACAAACCCGTTTCAGCTGTGGAAATGGAGTTTTCTATGCCAGTTAATGTGAACTATGTGGTTCTCTGTTACCTCACTGCCTTTGACAATTTGAAAAGGTAAAATGACACATTTTCATTTTCTGAATGATATCCTGTGGTTTATCAACTCACTTGAGTATTTTACAAATTAGGAAAAACCTTCTGTCTTTGTAAGTCTCCCCTCATAACAGAAGCATGAGCAACAGAGCATGAGAGAGTGAGAAGAAAACATTTCTTTTTTCCAACAACACGACAGATATTGTAATTTATAGAGAGGAGACATTCCAGGTAGCTGACTAGTTTGTTGTCTGGCTTCCTGGGAGCTTGCACAAGAGTCTGAATAGCTTGTTTTTACTGCAAAGTTTTTAATAAATGAGTAATTGACAAGCTCGACTGCTGCTGCTGCAGTGAGCGACTCACTGAGTTCTCATCCTTTCAACAAGTGACAAGTGACTGTTACCTCATCCTAGGAGCCTAGGGAACTGCACCTGCATCATTTTGTTCAGCCACCAACATCCAGGGAGGGTGCAAAGAAGGCTGTGAAAGAAGTCCTCTGGGCTCAGCCTCAGGCTTCTTTTCCTTTTCCTACTGCATCTAGAGATTCAGTCCTGGGCAGAGGAAGGTCTTGGGGTCACTACTGCACAGCTTGCCATGGACTGAGTACTAGCACCATTCGGGATTCAGAGGGTTTGACCAAAGGAGTATCTTAGTACTAGCACCATTCGGGATTCAGAGGGTTTGACCTAAAGAGTATCTTTATACCCACCCTCATACCTTGGAGAGGATGTAGTGACTTAGAAGAAGAAACACCAGGTTGCAGGGAGGTGTTCTGGCTTATTGCTCTGGGCCAAGTGAAACATGGTAGTAGTTAGGAGAGCTGGCACAGTGCCAGATCAATACTGCTATAAACTGCATCATGTGTCCCAATGTGACTGTATTTGGAGAGAAGGTGTTTAGTAGGTAATTAGGTTACATGAAATCATAAGGGTGAGACCTTGATCCAATAGGATTAGTGTCCTTATAAAAAGAGACAACAGAGTGCTCTCCTCTCCATCTCAGAGGACGAATCACATGAGGACATGGAGAGGTCAAGAAGAGAGGCTACTCCTGAAACCAACCCTGTTGGTGTCTTGACGTGAAGCTACCAGTGTCCAGAACTGTGGGCAACATGTCTATGCATTTTGTCTGGCAGTCCCAGCAGACTATGTGTCCATGCATCTGTTTGGCAGTCCGAGCAGAGTAAGGTAGTGACCTCGAGCATGTTCTTTCACCTTCCTTTGCTCCAGCTCCCTTCCCAGCTAAGCAGAGATAATAATGGCATCTCACCTCACAGGTACTTCAAGTCTCAAATGATGTCATGGATAAAGTGTCTGGCACAGTCCCTTCCTGGGAGGCTTCACCTCTTTCACTACAGTGACCTGAGGACATCTCAATCATTGCCTAGATGAGAAAATTGAAATTCCAAGAGGCCTAGAGATTGTCTCCCGGCGAGGCAGTGAGCTGGAGATGGAGTTGGGACTAGAACCCAGGACTCCTGGCAGGCCTGCCACAGTGCCGACTGGTTGCCACTTTGCTCAGCCAAGGCCTGGTCACCTGAGCAAGAGCAGGGTGCTGTTGTGCAGGGTCAGGGACACACAGGGCCTCTGGTCAGAATTCCTGTGTCAAGTCACAAGTCTTTCTTATAGCTGAGTGATCGTGGGCAGGCTATTATGTCCTCAGTGCATTGATATCATTTGTGAAACGCCGTCAATGGCGACCTTCCTCCTAGCCACTGGGCTGCTGTGATGGAAGGGCCCTGGTGACATCAGTGTGACACCCCCTGACACACACACACACTGGTGACTCTAGCACCTGCTTCCTCAATACTGGTGCTGTCCTGGTCTCGGCTGGGTCACCTTTAGTGTTCCTCTCTCCCCAGCCCCTCTCTCCTTTCAGTGAGGATGAAGGTCAGCCTCGGGTCTCCTAGCACCTCTCTCACCTGGGACCAGCTCCACCCTAGTGGCAAGGGCTTTTTCCCTCACTGGATCACACCTCTGTAACCTCCTATCACTGAAGTGACACTAATGGTAGCTTTCTCAAATAACTTCCTCCTCCTTGCCCCTTTTGCCCTGCTGGCTTAGTGAGTGATTTATACCCTGTAGGGATGTGGCCCCAGAGCAGTGGGTGATGAGAAGTTCCTTCAATACCTCTCCCTTATCTCCACTGATACCAGGTCCCCATGAGGGAAGAGACTGAGTCTTATTGGATATTTCTGGGGCAACAAACACCCATGGGGTCATGGAGGGGCTGAATGCACCTGTTCTTTCCAGCCAAAGGTCAGTAACTGAAGAAAAGCATGAGATAAAAAAAAAATTAATGATTTCAAAATAGTACCAATCCTATTTTCTAACAATTTGTAACCCAGCAAGCATCTTTTCAACTGTAGTATGGACGGACAGATCGATGAGCTTCCACAGTTTGCAGAGTCTCTGCTTACTCCCTCCTGTAATCGCTCTTTTCTCTTTATAGGAAAAGAATAAGGGCCAGCCAAGGAAGGAGAAAGAGAAACTATTCTCTTACAAAAAATTTATGGAGCTCTCTAATAAAAATACAATGTGCAGGAAAAATATTTACATTAAAAAATATAATATATAGGTGTGCTCCTCTTCAAAAATATGACTTCATTAAAAAGAATTTTTCACTTTAAAAAGATTCACTGGCTTGTGAGTGTTTACTGAGTTTCCTGACTGTATTTAAAATATGATTTAAGGCACACAACTTTTCAGGAATACATCTTTCATATAAAGCAAATCTACTAATGTAATCATCTCTGCTGAAACTTGCAACAGGTAAAGAAAGAGAAATGTCCTTTTGGTGTTCCTGTGTGATACATCAAATGAAAGCGGCGTCTTCATTTCTGAGTCATCCAGCCCAGCCATCAGCGGTTTCAGTTCTTTTTGGTTGTTGGCACATACCACGGAAAACAAAGACCTATGTCCCCGTTTCCCAATGTCATAGAGAATACAGCTATAGGGAGACATATTTACTATTGAACAAAGTCACCCAGTTGGTCTTTCCATTATTTTCATGAAAATTTCTATTGCTTCACTTAATCTAGGGATCTCAACCTTGGCACTGGTGACATTTGGGTCAGCTAGTTCCTTGACGTGGGGAGTTGTCCAAGCATTGTAGGATGTTTAGCAGTGTCTCCAGTCTTTACTAGCTAGATGCCAGTAGCAATGTCCCCCCTCTGCTCAGTTGTGACAACCAATAATATCTCTAGACACTGCTGAATGCCCTGAGGGGACAAAGCCATCCCTGTTGAGAGCCACTAATCTAATCTACCTGGAAAACGCATCAAGTGGGGTACTCAGGAGGTCCTTAAACAGCACCTCCCACACTGAATTTGCAAGTGTCACTGCTGGCTTAGACTCTTACCAACCAATAATGTCTAGCATAGTGTATTCTTAGAGTCTGTTCACCCTGGTTTTTCCATCTACCCCAAATCCATCTTGGTGCTTGGCCCTCAGTCACACTTACTTGCTTTTTGGCAGAACACCTGTAGGCTGTTTCTCTGTGATGTTTTCTGCTTCTTCTTGCCTTACTTAGGTCATCTAACAAATCAAAACCAAACCGTTCACATTTGCTTCATAAAATAAATTACTTTTATGCAACTGTAAAGCAATTAGGTTTCAGTAGCTTCTGCAATGAAAAAGTGACCGTAATACATCGACGAGGCTGTTTGCTGCAGAGAGGATGAGCTGGACTTGAGTGAGGAGTCCCACGTCCTTGGCCCAGGTTGGCCTTAGTATCACAGAGGTCTTGGATCCATTTCTGAACCTCACTTTCCATGGAAGTAAAAGATGAAGTGGGGTTAGATGGGATCTAAGGTCCCTTCCAACTTGCAGATTTTGTGGAAGGGAGAAAAGGTGTGAAACTACTCTAGGTTGTCTCTTCCTCTCTTCAAATTTTCTTGTTCCAAGGTCTAGGGATAAATGAGCGGACATGCCGTTTTGCTCTCTCCTCCTTGGAAGTCTTGAACTGATAAGCTGGGACAGAATTATAGTGTAAAGCATTACTTTTAATTTATTTGCGTTGATTAATCAAGCTATGAAATAGCTTTATATAAACTAGTATATACAGCTCTACCAAAAGGAGCTGATTCTACTCCTATCTCATAAAATTTTAACTAAACATTAGGGACTCCTTTTTAAGCGTTCTCCCAACCTTCACTAGTAGTCCCTCACCCCACAAGAAAAAGAGAATTGTTAAATGTTCCAGAGGTCTTTCAGGGGAGCTGGCTAGAGGCAGCAGCCATTTATTACTCTGTATGGAAGTATTTTTGTGTTTTAACCACTGGAGCGGCTACCCTGGAGTGAACCCGGTGCATACACCATAAGATGTAGGACCAGGAAGGAGGGACCGGGGTCCTGCTTCTGTGGAAGCTTTAGTGTGTCCTGGCAAATTGGCCCCCTTCCTGGGACAGCAGCATAGGGACATCTATCTCCACTACTTTGAGGGAGCATAAATCTCACTTGGTGTCTTAGTAAATGTACCATAGAACGAGACTATGCATTTTATGAAGTCTTTGACCTTACAGACCCAAGGCAAGTGAAAAAGAAGTTCATAACCTAGAAATCTAACAGTCTATTGCCAAGACATAGGACAGACATGATGTTCTTATTATAGCTATTCAAACCAAGAAAACCAACCTGCCGCAAACTAGCAGAACTAAATATGTGCAGGGGAAAAGTTTCACTTCTCAAATATTATGGCAAAGAAGCAAGAATTCCTGGCTGCAGACAGTTTCCTGTTCTGGAATGCTGATGATGTGAGACCAATTAGAGACAGGCCCATTGGCTTTGTCTGCACCCTTCCAGATTCTAGCTGCACACAGGGAGGTCACAGGAAACTGCTAAAGGCCCCTACCCTGAGTTGAGGTCACTGAATGCTTCTGCTCTGTTCCTGTAGGGTTCTTCTCCTGCTGTGCTTTTATTTTTGGCTCAGATATTTCACTTGGATTGAAATTCAGGCTTCAGTTTGGTTGGATCTCTGACAAGCAAAAGGACAGGCCTGCAGAGCAGGGCAGAGCCTTGGCTGATTGCCACTCTGTAGAGCCCACAGTGAACAGGGTGTGGCTTTGTGCATGGCTACTATGTATGGAGCCCCACATGGCCAGAAGCTATTACTGGTTTTTCCAAGAAACCAAAATGATTACTTAAATCTCTTAGCTGAGGGAGGTAGTTATTGGGACCTGGTCATTTTAATGTTTTGGTTGGTGTTTTCTTCTTGTTATTGTGTAAGTAAATGAACATAAGCAAACAATTTGTAATTTGTTTAAATACATATTCAGCTAATATCATGTATGGCATATGCTTGCATGTGAGCATAAGAGCCATGAATGTTTTTATGGATGTGTGTTCAGAAAAATACACAGGACAGGTTACTAGACAGCTGAAGGTTAAATGAATTACATAGATTTTAAAAAGATGGTAAGATCCATTCATTTGGGGGATGTAGGAAAATTAAAATAAAAAAGGTTAACGTATAATTTCAGTAAGAAGCTGACTACAGTTGGGTGCTGATGACAGGAGGAAGAGAGTCCCAGGTTTCACAGCTGCTGCCTGGAGCATCACCTACACTCAAGGCTTTCTCCAGGCTGAACAGAAATCCTGACTTTTCAAATGACCCTCAGTTTTGCTCAGTAGCTCAAAGATCCTGGGAGAAACAGGCAGGATGGTAGGAAAGAGGGAAAGGATGTAGAAATGTTAGATTATAGATGATGGATACTTGTGGAGTGAAAAATGGATTATATTTGGGCATATCACTTTTGAGATTGTGATTTCTTTTTCTTTCTTTCTTTTCTTTTTTCTTTTTTTTGCTAAAGATAAGGAGGCTGGTAAAAATGTATCCATACGGTTTGCTAGGATTGGAATTGTATGAGACCAAAAAAGATTCAGTTCCTGCCTTGGATTTAAATCTTTTATCCATCTTGAATCAATGTCTGTGAGTGGTGAGAGAAACAGGTCCAGTTTCAGTCTTTTACATATGGTTATCCAGTTCTCCCAGCACCATTTATTGAATAGAATGGATTCTTTTCTCCAGTGGATGCTCTTGTTTGACTTATCAAATATCAGGTCACTATAAGGTGTTAGTTTCATCTCATGGTTTTATATTTGGTTCCAAAGTCAATGTCTCTATATTTGTGCCATAGGAATGGCTTAACAAGCTGTGGTATATCCATCCATACCATGGAATACTATTCAGCCACTAAAAAGGATGGAGACTTTACATCTTTTGTATTAACCTGGAAGGAGCTGGAACACATTCTTAGTAAAGCAGCACAAGAATGGAGAAGCAAGAATGCAATGTACTGTACTTGATTCTAAAATCAAGGCAGTAGATGAACTAATACAAGGGGGGTTGTAGGGGTATGAGGGAGAAGGGAGGAGAGAGGGTCACAGTACATGTCATACCTCTTGGGAGGGACTTTATCTAATAAATGCAATCAGTGTAACCTAATTCTTTGTATCCTCAATGAATCCCAAACAGTAAAAATAATTTTTTTTTTTAACAAAGGAATACAACCAGAAAGAAAGAATAGATACAAGGGGCTCGGCGCCTGTGGCTCAATGGGCTAAGGTGCCAGCCACATACACCTGAGCTGGCAGGTTCAAATCCAGCCTGGGCCCGCCAAACAACAATGACAGCTGCAACCAAAAAATAGCTGGGCATTGTGGCGGTTGCCTGTAGTCCCGGCTACTTGGGAGGCGGAGGCAGGAGACTTGCTTGAGCCCAGGAATTGGAGGTTGCTATGAGCTGTGATACCTTGGCACTCTATCCAGGGTGTCAGCTTTAGGCTCTGTCTCAAAAAAAAAAAAAAAAAAAAAAGAATAAATACAAGGGAACTGACTTTGATAATGACTTTAAACTGATTCCTTTAGGCCAAGACATACACTGGTTTTCTATGAGCTCAATTTGCATCATATTCCAAAAAATAATGAAGCAATAAAAATTTGAAAAAAATTCGCATAAGAATACTACTCATGGGGTAGGAGCCAAGATGGTGGTCTGTAGCCAGCTTTCTGCAGACAGCTCCCATCCAGAAGGAGAGTTAAAGGACAGAAATTTAGCGAGAAAGCCAATGGTTTGGAACTGAGCCAAAGGAGAAGGTCGAAGAACGCACATCAACCCTGCTGGAGCGACCTGTGACCCCAAGGATACAAATAAAAGGTACAGAGCACATCACCAAGCAGACAGGAGTCCCCTCCCCCAAGAGAACAGCTCGCAGTATACTCCATACCTCCATACAAACAAGCGAGCAGAGTTCAGATGTCCTCCCACTCTACCCCACGGGAGAGACCCTCTAAA
>CAUYON010000939.1:0-19181 GCA_963573935.1 Arctocebus calabarensis
TGTCTTTATATAGTGATCAAGAAAATGCCATGAAGGCTATCTGTAACAGTACGATCAAAATATTTCTGAATGTATATGAATCGTGCCCTATGATTGCACCAATGTACATAAGTATGATTCAATAAAATTATTAAAAAAAAACAAAAAAAATTTTTTTCTTAACATTATTATTATTATTCAAGAGATTCTATTTCAGTTGTGTGGTAATTTTATCCTTTCAATACCATTGATAACACTAAAAAATTCCCCTATTAAAAGTGCTGTGTGATTATTATCATTAATTACTCTTGCTGTGAAATAATTCCTATCACCTCTGCTAATCGGTATATCCCTAATAATTGTGAATCAGCCTCAATCTTTGGTAATAGTCCTTTCATTTTTGATTATTGCATATTTGAGCCCCTGCATTGGGAGAAATTCAACTTAGAAACTTCTCCCATGTAGACTATACTTAATTTCAGTGTAGAGAAAATGCCATGTGGAAGTTTTAAGTGTTCAGTGGTGGAATGCACACTGTGAGAGTTGTCAGGAGGCAGAGATGTATTTCAGGTCAGATGGCCAGGTGCAGAGGTATGCTTAGTCCATTAAGCTTTTGCACCATGGCAAATAACTTCCCCCAAGTGGCTTGTTCGTGACCTGAATCCCTAATTTCTATGGTCTTAAGCCTATATTCTACTACAAATATACAAAAGAGAGCAAGACCTGCATGGTGATGGGGAATTATCTTCATGTAGAAATAATAATTCAAATGATAGGCATGAATTTAGAAGATAAAGAAAAATGAGCCATAACGTAGTATCAGACACTTGCTGTTAGATACTAAGACCTGGCACCTGTCTTCTAAGTATATACATTATTCACAGTGCCCTTTGTTGTTTGGCCACTTTAAGAACTCAGTACATTTCCTTCCTTGGGACACATGGTCGTCTCATATATAATGAGTTGTTTTGTTTTCAGAACGATACTGCCGGCTCCTTTAATGAAAAGCATGTTTTACTCCATCAGTGTTCTTATACTCAGTATTACATATATAATAAAGAATCGTAGGATTAATTTTTTTAAACTAACAAACTTATGTTTTGAAATGAGTCTTGGGAATTTACAAATTTGTAATTATTCAGGTTGTTGGAGGAAAAATGACTGACTTAGGACGCCTCGGTGCTTTCATCACCAAAGTAAAGAAGGGCAGCCTGGCAGACGTGGTTGGACACCTACGAGCAGGTAAAGTTCTTCTTGAACATTTAAACATCGTGTTCTCTATACATGAGTTGCTGGTTTTCAATATATTTATATATGTCAATTATGTTTGCTAATTTTAATGTATGAATACAAATATTTTTCCTGACATGGATACTTACCTATTTCAACAGTAAGTTTCAATTTGGAGAGCGTAAGAGCATGAATCTCTTTTATTTATATGAAAATAAATGCTTGCAAAATAGAAGAATTAGTCATTCTATAGATGGCTTCAAAATATTGCTATATAACTTCAAACCTAAAATATTTTAGCTCTGGGGAAAAAAATCCCATATTTACTACTTTGTTTATTAGTTTGTATTTTAAGCTACAGTCATTACTAACGTTTTTCACAGTGGTCCCAAACACTTATTTAGGAGAAGCATTTATTATGAAACATAATCATGATCAACTTTTTCATCCAGATTATGTAATAAAATATTTGTTAGTTTAGATGTAGCATATTTATACTTATGTGAATGTGCTACCTCTTGGTATTTGTAAATTTATTTATGTTGGCTTGAAATTTTAACATGGCAAAATAGAATCTTTTAATATATTTAAATGTACCATATATTTAGATGTAATATTTTAAAATTATTTTTGGTAAGATGTTAACTTTTGATTTTAGATAAAAACCATATTACACATTTCTTCCAGTCAGTTATACTATTGTAGAAATCTTCTTGTTAAAATGTCTTTTTATGCATTGGCCAAAATGTGCAAAGTTTTAAAGAATTATAAATAATTATCTTTTTATAAACAATTACAAAAACACAGTTGGCAGAGCTGTAGAGTTTAAGATTAATAACGCGCCAGGCACGGTGGCTCACACCTGTAATCCCAGCACTCTAGAAGGCTTAGGCAGATGGATTGCTTGAGCTGAGTAGTTCAACACCAGCCTGAGTAAGAGCCAGACCCCATCTAGACTAAAAATCAAAAAAACTGACAGGATGGACTGGTGCTCAGCTACAGTCCTAGCAACGCAGGAGGCTGAGGCAAGAGTACTGCTCAAGCCCAAGAGTTTGGGGTTGCTATGAGTTATGACGCCAAGGCAGTGGACCCAGGATACCAGAGTGAGGCTCTGTCTCAAAAAACAAAGAAGAAGAAGAAGGTTAATAACACAAAACACACAGAAAGAGATCATTTCCACTCTGTATTTTCAACTATTAAACCTTAAGATTATAATTCTTGAGAACTTTGGAAAAATGTTCTAGAATTTGTTTAAAGATTTCTCAGTGTAATTATTTATCAGAATATCAGTTCAAAATCATGTTAAATGTTTTCTGTGATAGGAAATTGATCCTGATTCGAAGAAAAACCTAATCAGGAATTTTCTCTATCTATAATATAGCTTTGAATATGTAGAGAAGGATGGTAGGCTGTTTTTTCTTATCAGGGACCAGTTATGATTCAGTAAAAAAAAATCAGTCAAGGGTGACTCTTGTCAATAAACTAAAGTAAGTCTTTGTCTAATGGCTCAAAAATAAGCCCCAGAAAGTAGGATAATTCTTTGTTGGGTCATTAAAATAACTTTAACTACAAAACGCTGAGCTTGCAGGTCAGGTTAACCATAAACACAATGGCTTTTGATACTGTCCTTGTGTTCTAATACAAAATTACTTGAGAAGTCAAGGAAATATGTCTTCTATACAAAACATCCCATAGTGATTAATTTTATTTATGTAATATCTTCATGAGCCCAGAACTTAAGAAACTTAGATTTAAAATGTTTAAGTCTCACCTAAAATAACTGTAAAACAGAAAAGGGTACATTTTACTTAAGCAATTGATGGATTTGAAGAAACTAAAGTGTTTTTGTAGACTCAATCATCTATTTTATTTGATTTACATTACAATTCAGGAACTCTTTCTTCTATTTGAATATCAACATCATTTGCCTAAAAATCTACTGTGCAGTTTTGTTTTGTTCTGTTTGTATCAGTGTGATCTTTAATTCAATAATTGCAATCTTGTTTTAATCTTGCCATAGCTTTTTCCAGTCCTGACCCCTTGAAGGCTAGGCACTGTGCTCCTACGTGATTTAACCACCTGAAACACACAAATGATCCTTCAGAGTCTTGGTCATTATTTATTCATGTCCAGGCTCTGTAGCACAGCTTGTTACTAATGCTTTCAGCGCTCCAGCAATGTCAGTTGACACGTAGATCCCTGGCAAGCTGTTTCCCACCTGCAGGAAGTGGTCAGTACCTCCCATCTACCTCATTGCTTCTCTGCTCTGCTGAAATCCTTTCCACCCTTCAAAATTTATCTAAAGTTGCCTTAATTCCAAAGGGGTTCCTGATATCCCATGTGGAGCAATAACTCATTACTACCTCCTCGGTACCACCTGGCTCTACCTCTGTTCCTCAAATGAACTTCTATTATTGTGTAAAACATATTTTATTAAAGTTATTTGTTTTGTATTATTTCTCTACCACCAAATTTAAAGACAGAGAAAATGTCATTTTCATCTTTGTATCCTCATTGTCTGTGTCCCTGCCTGAAGAAATTATCCCTATCTATAAATAAAGAGTGTTAAAGAGATCACATTCTTACTTAGGAGTTATTGATCTGTAACAAGTGTGTGAATTGAGTTAATGCGATAATATTAAAAGTTATGTTTTTAGGTTGATGTCTAGAAAGAGAATTTTATAAAGCAGTGTTTTTATAAAATACTGGTTGAAACTCATGGGTACTAGAATCAATTTAATGGTTTGCACCATTTCAAAAAAATTGAAATAGAACATAATAGAATAGAAAATATTGGGGTAAGTATGGTTTCATAAAATATTTTTCAATATGTATGTGTATGTATATTTTCATATACATACCTATATTCATACTCATATGTACGTACTGAGCCATGATGTAGACTTTATTTCTTTTGTTGGTCAAAAAGAAATTTGAAAAGATTCCTAATATATTGTAAAGTCACAATTATTTGTTTTGTTTTGTTTTTGACAGTGAAATATATGCATTGCAAATTTGAAAAGCTTTTCTGAGTAACTGCTTAGGGAAAACTATTGAAAGTTATTTAAATCTTGGTAATAACTGTACTACTTTTAAACCAAAGCAGCATCATGAGCTTTTCACGTATTTACTTTTTACTTTTGAGTAGGCAACCCCCTGGGAAAGAGGATCATTGCTTTAAAATAATCCTAGTAAAACAGTTTTTTCTATTTTTTAAAAATCCTGTCTAAAAACTAAAAAATTATGTATTTACATCTAACTTTGAAATGTCTAACAAAGATACCAGGATCCAAAATTTCAACCCACATTTATTTAACTACCAAAATGTT
Organism: Arctocebus calabarensis; assembly: GCA_963573935.1. Classification (NCBI taxonomy): domain Eukaryota; kingdom Metazoa; phylum Chordata; class Mammalia; order Primates; family Lorisidae; genus Arctocebus; species Arctocebus calabarensis. Next base: position 4,539 of record CAUYON010000939.1, read on the forward strand.
CTAGATCTGAGAACAACAAAGTCATCATGAACATCAAAATAAGACACCTCTATGTGTTACTCAGATAGTTCCACGGGGGCTGCCATTTTGAATTAAAGGACCCTGGGTAGGAACTTTTGGGATTTAACTGCTTACATATTTTTAATGTTTTTCCAACTAATCAAACGTGACAATTCAAGTCGATACAACAACTATACGTTGTTAGTTCATACTGTTTTAATGCAACATCATGATTAATGATGATCATGATTAATCTTAGAATGTTTAACAAATTTAATAAGAAGTGTGTTGATTAAACACTTGTTTTAAATTATTTTCTATTCATCCTTTAATATTAACAACATAGATTCTGTACAGAATATATGTGTTTTGAACATCTGGAAGTGGGTTAACTGTCATGCAACAGTTTTACATCTGCTTGCTTTGTAACTTTGCCACAGCTACCTGCAATGGGTGTGAACGCAAATCCTCTCATGCGTTTTTATTCTGTTGTGCATCTGGTGAAGACAAGGAGGCATGACTTAGACTTGGAAACTTCATGCTAACAAATGTTAATTGCTGTTTCTACCAACATAAAACAAGATTTAATGTACAGTTCAATAAGAATCTTTCACATAAAGAGACGCCTACATTTATTATATTGAGGGCATGCTGCTAATTATTATTTTCTAATGTTTCCAAATAGGCTATGCTAATTCCATCCCATAGCATGAGATTATTTTTATATTATTTCTGGTATATCTTAAAAGATAAAAGTAGTTTTGTATTGTACTCTTTCAAGAAACCAGTAATATTCTGGGGGAAAAAAAGAAAAACAAATAAGAAGAAAAAAAGTGTTTAGAAGAACCATTTAGCTGACATTATATGGCAATAAATTTGCTTTTGAGAGCAGAGCCTAATACAACTAAACTATTTGTATATGTTTTGCATTTCTTTGTTAGAAAAGAGAAAAGATAAGAAAAATAAACAGAATATATAAGGTAAAAAAATACCCTTTTTTTTAAATTCAAGGGGATGAAGTTCTAGAATGGAATGGTAAACCCCTGCCGGGAGCTACAAATGAAGAAGTTTACAACATTATTTTAGAATCAAAATCAGAACCTCAAGTTGAAATTATTGTTTCAAGGCCTATTGGGTAAGGCTAAAAAAACTTACTTCTTAAGTTTAGTAAATTACATGTATTAGCAGGGTTTTAAAAAGAATTTTATACATTCATATAGTACATGTTAACATGGATAATTTTTTTCCATCAATTACGGGCATACATGTTAGATTTTTTAAATTTCTTAATTTTTTAAACTACAATACTGAATTTTCTCCACCATATTTTAGAAGCTCCACAATTTAACAATTGTAATACCTAAAAGGTTTGATATGTGTTTTTCACAAGTGAACTATAAAGTAAAAATAATTTTTTTTTCTACTAATTCAGATTCAGTAAGTAGTATTTCCTTTAGGGAACCACAAGCAAACCCTTCTTGTGGTATCAAAATATTAATAACTTCATATTTCTCTATGAACTTTTTTCTTATTCCACTAGGGATAGAATTTTTTTTCTCTCTGTTTACTCATAGGTAGTGCCAAGTATTATTTAAAATGAAGCAAGAAGTAGTAAATAGTTGAACATTTTAATTGATTTTAATCATTGGTGTGGTATTTTTTAAAACCTCAATTTTCAGCATCCTTATCTATAGATAGTGGTAGATTTTTCTATATCTGTGTATATGGATTTTTCCCATGCTATTAGCATTTGCTGACAAATTTACAATGTCCAGAATAAATATTAATTTGCCAGTCTATTCTTTTTGGAAGGCATTTTGAATTATCTCATTATAGTTTGCTGAATGTTTGAATGTATTCTTGAAAATAATTCTTTTTATCCCTATTATCCAAGATAATGTACAGGCATTAATTCCAGAGTTTTTATGTTGAGTGATAACCTTAAATTTTTTTTGTCCTCCTGAATATGTCAATGCAAAACATACAAGAAAGTATAATTATTATAATTCTTGAAGCATGAAAATGTATGATCATATATACCAAAGGATAATATTAATATATAAAACTCTAAAATAAGGGCAAGCTTGAAACCAATTTTGAGTGGTGGTTATTAAAAGACATTTGCAAAATATTGTACATTTCCATGTAGATATTTTAAAATAACAACACGACAATTTATGCTAGTTTTCCATGACATATGTTCTAGTGCTGAGGTAATATGAGGCTGAAAAAGAGGTAAGTAAATTGAAAAATGAATCAAAAGTATAAGAAACAAAATTTAAAATCAAGATTTATGCACAATGCCACACACTTTCAGATATATAGTGGTTTAAAAGAAAACAGCTAAAATATCACTGATTCATGGTGACTTTAAAAAGTTACAGACAATTAAAGCAGACTGGAATAACATTATCTTTAATTTTATATGAAAACTACTTAAGAAATAATCCTCCACATAGCCAAACTCTAAAGGATTGTGGATTATGGACCTGAAAGCAATGTGGAATACACAGATTACAACTGAATACAAATCAGAGCTGGCATCAGTGTCCTAGACAATACGTTACTAGAACCCAAGAAGAATAAGTTTAGCTGTTTTTAATAATTATGTTAAATGTGAATATGTTTAGCAACTATAATTTGAAGCAGAATGTAATACTCAAAACTTAATAGCATAGTGAGTTCAGGAATTATTCCAAATATACCTTACATGAACAATGATCAGCCTTGTCTAAGAAGTACTGGCCATCTTGAGGTATTGACGAACCCACCAAAAACAATTTTATGAACCAATTTTGTGAACCCACCAAAAACAATATTCCTGAGTTTTATATTTGTAATTATTAGTCATATTACTCTGCTACCTAATGGGTGATTAGAACTAATTAAGAAGTCATATGTAAACATCAAGTGGAAATTTATGCCTGAAAATATTACTGAAGTAATTAACATAAATAAATTTGATTCAAAAATCACTTAATTTCTTTTTCAACAGCTTCCCTACAGCTTTCTCTCACAAATATATGAGACTCAAAGCCTGTACATGGCTTTAGAATTCCAAATTCTAATATCATAATAGACTATGAGGCTGGTTGTTAAAGAAGTCATACTCTCAATCACTATATGAAGACATTGATACTCTACATTTAATAAGTTTCACAAGTACCCTGCTAAGATGCACCGTAGGTGTGATCCCACACATTACCTTCCCTCCACCCATCCTCCCCCTCCCCTCCCCTCCTTTTCCCTTTTCCCTGTATTCTTGTGCTATAATTGGGTTTTAGCCTTCATATGAAAGCTATAGATTAGCTTCATATTAGGGCTGAGTACATGAAGGCTACGTTTAACAGTACGACCAAAATATTTCAGATTGTATATGAAGTCAGCACATTGTGCCCCATGATTGCACCTATGTACACAATTATTATTTAATAAAATTATTAAAAAAAAGAAGCCATACTCTCTAAACCATGATTTTTCGTAGACTTTTTACAATTTACTTTTATTTGCTTAGATAATTGAAAAGAAGGTACCAAAAGTTAAATAACTTTTAAAAGTTAGTTATAACTTTTATTTGCTTAGATAATTGAAAAGAAGGTACCAAAGTTAAATAACCACATAGGTGGTTTCTTATGTCTTAAGTAACCTAAATTAGTCACTTAATTATAAATTCACATAAATGATATTTTAAATGCTAGCAATATGAAAATATATACTAAAATGTATTCTATAAAATACACAGTATAGTAGGTATTGCCACAGTAAAAAGTATAAATTGTAGGTGGTTATGAAGATTACTTTACGCAAAAAAGTAAAAATAAGGAGTCCAGAGAACAATCAGACAGAGAGAAAGGTCTTTTGGTTTCCGTTTCTCCCCAAAGTGAGAAAAGAAAATGAAAGCAAAGTTAGGCTTGAGGTAAGTGGTTAGAAATTCTTAAATAGTATGCTGATAGTTCTGTTGGTACTAGCTGCCTCCAGTCTGCTTTAATGTGTCAAGTTAATATTTGCATACTGTTAACCTCCATAAATTAATACTAAAATAGCTTTGGAAAATGAGAGGCAAAGTAGTCCTGTGCAGTACAGTTCCCAAACCAGGATGATTCAGGCTGCTGAAGGTCATAGTGGGTAATGGAATTAAGCTGAGGTTACATTAAATGTTGCCTCAGAGTTATTTGTAAGCGTGGCAGGAATGGGTGTTTTCACAAGTCACTTTCTTACCATATAATAAATAGCCATATATTTAGCTAACTTCAGTATAGAGATTGGAATCTCTATAAAGGGTATATATGTGTATATGTATTATATATTCACATATATAAAAATATTTTGGCTTTTTTGTTGCAAGCTTTAATCATTTTTAATTTCCAAAGCAATTCATTCTTTTCATTTTATTAACTTTGCCCATGATACTTCGCCATATTATTTTATTATCAAGATGTTCCCATCCTTTCATTCAGTAAACTCTTTCAGATGTGTTTGTAAAGCATACTACTGATTTGTAAAATTTGTGTCATTTTGATTTTCTAGAATTGAAGTAAACTATTACCTTTAACATTTTTTTTATTTCCAAAACCTGCTGTTTTGGTAGTAAAAATATTGTGGTGATTTTAACTGCAATATTAATCTGATTGTTGTCATGGTAAAGTGTTTTGCTATTAAATATATAAAAACTTATTTTTATTCCAATTTTTTTTGTGTGATGTTTGACATTCATGTACATTAGTAATTGCCTTAATAGTAACTTCTGTCCATTTCCACCTAAAGGGATTTTTTATATCACATAAAGTGGCTGTGATTGCCTCAGGGAGGGCGGTTTAGCTGATGGGATTTTCACCATAAACTGTTTCTTTTAGTGACATTCCCCGGATTCCCGAGAGCTCCCACCCTCCACTGGAGTCTAGTGAGTATTAAGATTTCTTTTGTTATTGTAAAATATATTGAAGTAATTAAAAAGTAAACATTTGCCATTTTCTTTAGTTATTTGATATGAGGAATGGCTGTTACTGGGAGACCAGAAGTTGCCCATGATGGCAGGCATTGGAAACCCAAAGAAGTTCGATTTTACTTCAAATTTTTTTCTCTCCTTTTTTTGTGGCTATACGAAAGTCTTTATCGTCAGTACTGTTCTGCCTTGTGACAGTCAGGATGCTCACAGAACTCAACTAATATGCCAGTGATAGTTCTGTTTGGTCTCCATAAAAACTTATCATGAGACGGAGTATTGAGTTTGATTGGTAAGCAGCTCAGTTTCACGGGCAGACCAGGGAAGGAACTGCACATAATTACACTACTGCATACTAAGGTATCTGGTATCATGCTGGAAAAGAATAAGTCAAGTATAAAAAAGTAGACTTTTCTGAACTTAATAGGGTCTGGAAACTGAAACTAGAGTGCTGAGAGGGTTATCTGTACGGGAACCGAAGTCACTCTGGATGAGAGATTGTATCATGTGCAGTAATACAGACACAAGTAATGAAGTTTTTGATGACAATGCGGTTTATAGAAATAGAAAACACAAGGGGATTTAGGGAAAACCAGAAAAGTTATTGTAAGGGAGAAGAAACATAAGAGTTGGATAAACAAAGGAGCAGAATAGGTTAGCGTGTAAAAGTGCATGCATCATATTCTGCACGCTTGCTGGAGAAGGTCCCAAATCTAGCTTTGAGCTTTCTGGGTACCAATAAATTCATAGAAGGGAATGGGACTAATTGCATGATTTATAGTATGAATTTGAGTTTTAAAGCCCTGCTATCTATGATATGAGAAATAAACAGTTCATTAGAAGCAACAATATTGCTATTTTGAGACTCAAGGAAAAAAATACTTCTAAATGTACTTGAAAAAAAGAGACAGAGTAACAAAGACTTTCATAGAGCTGTTTCTTAAGTCTTTGGAGGGGGCGGCGCCTGTGGCTCAGCGAGTAGGGTGCCGGCCCCATAGACTGAGGGTGGCGGGTTCAAACCCGGTCCCGGCCAAACTGCATCGTAGAATAGCAGGGCGTTGTGGCAGGTGCCTGTAGTCCCAGCTACTCAGGAGGCTGAGGCAAGAGAATCGCTTAAGCCTAGGAGCTGGAGGTTGCTGTGAGCTATGACTCCGTGGCACTCTCCTGAGGGTGATAAAGTGAAGACTCTGTCTCTACAAAAAAAAAAAAAAAAAGTCTTTGGAGGACACAAAATGAGGGCCTAAGACCTAATTTAGACTTGTGAGTTTTGAAAAAAATACGTGGCTTGCATGCCCTTAGTCAAGGCTCCGTAAATAGTATTTCCACTAAAGATGAACTAAGTTTGAACGACTGAATTCAAGGTAATCTTGAATAACTGCATTCCCTAGACGTTCTGTACTGCTGTATATGTCAGGGTACACCTGGACGATACAGAGCCTCCCAGGAGTGCCAGAGGACAGCCAGACTCCTCCAAGTGCAGGTGAAACAAGGGACTTGTGAATTACCAGAGAGAACATTCTCAGAGCTTCCAGAGATGCGTTTATAAAATCAAAACTAAGATAGAGGTATATCTGATTTTAAAACAATGAGGTTTACATGTGGCTAATAAATCATATTCCATTTGTTTTAGTTTCCAGTAAGGGACAGTTTATAATATGTGATCCATTAGGCAAGATCAGTAACATAACAAGCACCATCTTTCTGACCTCTGAAGCGTGATGCCTTTACGCATATGTGAAGTTATACAAGAGCTTATACAGTACGATGTAGACCAATACTTTCCAATTGAAGCAAATATAACATTTTATTTTACCATCGTAAATATTTTCAAAACAGGCAGTTAACCAAAAAAGATATATAACAACTTTCTACTCTATTAGAACTAAGTTCTATTAATCAAGGGTATCGATTATGTGATTATGGTTTCAAGTTAAATAATAGAGGTATTTAACTTTTTATAAAAATAACTCATTACCTATACTTAGAAGTAGTACTTAAAATTATTTTTCTTATTTTAGGTTCCAGTTCCTTTGAATCTCAGAAGATGGAAAGGCCTTCCATTTCGGTGATTTCCCCGACAAGTCCTGGAGCTCTAAAAGATGCCCCACAAGTCCTACCCGGACAACTTTCTGTATGTATTTTGTGCAGGTTGGGGATGGTCAGTAGGCTCACTGTCTGGGCCTGTCTTTAAAAACATCTGCCTTTCCTTGGAGCCCACAGTAAATCCATAGTCATTGGTAACATAATCCACTCCATCGGTGTTCAGTGCAGTTCTTACTTCCTCTTCACACCTTTATTCAGAAATATTTATTGAGCCCATACTATGTGCCTGATGCGCTGAACATTAATTGATAAATACAAACATAAGTAAATAAATAACCCATTATTTTCAGTATGCTATATAAAAGTTTCTGAGGTAAATATTTGTTTAATACATAATAATTTTAGATAGTCATATTCTAGTTACATAATAAGCTTATAAGCCTGGGGCCTGAGAAATCTAAATTTACATTTTGCTTTTAACTTCCTAAGACATCCAGTGCAGCTCTTCATTGCCACTGATAGCACTCTGAAAAAGCTACCATTTTCCTCTTTATCTCTCTGTTTTGTGATGTGGAAGGAGAGGAAGGGAAGAAACTATGGTTCACTGTTATGAAGGGCCAGATTATGGTAGAAAATGGGATGTTTATACAATTTAAAGACTTCAAATTATTGTAACTTGCTAAAAATTATTCTACAAATAACAATCTTTTGCTTCTATGGAAATATGTGGGTTTCTATAGTTGCTCTTTGCTGTTCTTTTGATTTTAATGAGACAAAGTATATTAATAGCTTTCTGCTATTTTTAAAAGCTTTATTGGTCTTTATTTTTACTTTTGGGATATTGAATGTGTTTGTATACACACCGAGCTTATTTTGTCTGCCCTTCCATCTTGATCTTTTTTTTTTCCCAATATGTGTATAAGTATTTCTTACTCTCCACTTACATTTTAAAAGGAATGAAAATCTGTCTTGGTTTTGTGAAAAATACATCTCTGGTATGAATTGGGAACCAGAGAAATGGGTTCATAGAGATCCACGCTTGAATTCGTAATCTGTTCCTTAGTATGAAAAACCAATCTCTTGTTAAATTAGCTTATTTTGTTCTAATGGCTCTTAATCATGTCTCCCACATCCATCCATCAGGAACATATGCTTATATTCCTTATTCAACCATAAAATGAAAAGTGACCTCTAAATTAAAGGCAAAAACATTAGAGCCCACATTGTTAGTTTCAGGTGTCAGCACCACTGCCACAGTGAATACTGCACTGCGCTGATGACGCTAAGTCTGATGATAGTCTTTTGTCCTGCTTTTCCCCATTTTTCTAAGTCTGGTATCATTAGGCCTTTGCTAAATAGTGTGAAGTGGTTGGAACGCGTCATTTATGTATCATATCTCTTTGTTCTTTCCCCCTTCTCTTATGAAAATTTAATATAATTTAAATTATAGCCTATGATAGGTTAATTATAAAACTTACATAAGAAAAATGCTAGAAAACACTCAGCAGTGCTTGCTATAAAGTATGCCCACATACATATGTTTCCTGATCTTTTTACATATCGTGTATATCATATTCCTAATACAGGCAGGCTCTGGGTTATGGATGAAATGGGTTCTGTAGGTTGGTTCTTAGGTTGAATTTATATGGAATTTGGAACAGGTGCTTTTACCTATTAACCTGTCATAGTCCCCGTTTGTAAGTGTGCATTGAACATCATTCAGATGTTTGTAACTCGGGACTGCCTGTATTGAAAGAAACTCCTATTTTATTTTAGCTTCCTCTGGCACTAGAAAAAGTATTTGGCCACACCGCAATCATGAAGACACTTGCAGCCACCAAAGTCTCATGTTTAGCATTCAAAAACAAGGATAATGATTCCAGTATCCCCTCACCTCTTAGTTTTGTAAAAAAGTTTTCCCATTCGTTTTATTTTACTGGTATGATGTATGATACCTTCACACTGCACGCCTGCCAGTGGTAAGTTGCATTCAAAGTGCTCAAACAGACCGGAGCAGTGGCTCACTCCTGTCATGGCAGCACTCTGGGAGGGCCAGGTGGGCAGATTGCCTGACCTGACAGGTTGGAGACCAGCCTCAGCTAGAGCAAGACCTGTCTCTTTAAAAAGCCAGGCATTGTGGCAGGCACCTGTAGCACCAGGTACTTGGCAGGTTGAGGCAGGAGAATCGCGCTAACCCAAGACTCAGAGGTTGCTATGAGCAGTGACATCACAGACGCTACCAGGGGGCGACAAAGTGAGATGCCGCCTAAAAAAAGAAATAACGAAGTGCTCAAATAGAAAGGTCAATTATAACTGGGAATACTTAAAAATTGGTAATTTTTCCAGAAATAATATCTTTAACTGCTATATTGCATTCTTCAAATATAATTTTCATATTATTTTGTGTAAATTGTAATGCCTCCTGGTTTTCACAAAAAATAATTCCTTTCTTCATTGTTTTTAGGTGAAGCTGTGGTATGATAAAGTGGGGCACCAGCTGATTGTAAACGTTCTTCAAGCAACAGATCTTCCCCCGAGAGTAGATGGGCGTCCCAGGAATCCCTATGTAAAAATGTATTTTCTTCCAGATAGAAGGTAGTGAAAATATTAGGGAAAAAATATGCTAAGATCCATTCTAATAGAAAAGGTAGAATTTCCTCCTTGAGGATATGTTTTTTAAAATAAAAGAGATACTTCTTTCTGAGGAATACACTAAATTATGCCTGAAAAAAATTCCTTGAGTCTTATGTTTATTTGGAAATAACTTGCCAATTTGAAAATTGTTCATTACCTTGTGTGTATACATACACGTTATCTTTGATAGTGACACATCACTTAGCATATCCCTTTGTATGTGTCTGTTAAGTGCTGCTTATATTGTAAATGAAATTTGAATATTCTTGAACTCTACAGTCTTTTAGACTTTTAAATAAAAGTTATAAATTAAAAATTGGAAGAAAAATCAGTGGCAGTGTTACGTGTAACGACAGTAGATGGCAGCATATACTTGTTTTTGCTTTTCCATTCACAAAACATACTTATTTTTCAGTGACAAAAGTAAGAGGAGGACCAAAACAGTAAAGAAAGTACTAGAACCAAAATGGAATCAAACTTTTGTCTATTCACATGTACATCGTAGAGATTTTAGAGAACGAATGTTAGAAATAACTGTGTGGGACCAACCGAGAGTGCAAGAAGAAGAAAGTGAATTCCTTGGCGAGGTGATGTATCTTGTAAAGGTTCCATTTAAATACTCAACGAGGTCCTGATGGTGTTTATTAAATGTGATTGATTTAGTTGCGTTTTGGCAAAGGCGCTTGACTTACTTGAGAATTGCCCTTTCAGATCCTCATAGAGTTGGAAACGGCGCTCTTAGATGATGAACCCCACTGGTATAAACTTCAGACGCATGATGAATCTTCACTACCTCTGCCTCAGCCATCACCTTTCATGCCAAGGCGACACATTCATGGAGAAAGCTCTAGCAAAAAGCTACAAAGTAGGTTAAGGTATTTTTAGTTGCCACAAGGTGATTATGTTGCAATGATGAAGTTAGAGATCAACATTCAAGATATTTGTCAAAGGTTTCATTAGAGAGCAATGAATTAGAAAATGATTCATCTATACAAAGAAACCCAACAAAAGTGTCTTCTTCACTTTCACAGTGAAAACAATATAAATAGCAATAATAGAGTCATTTCAGTTCTGAAAGCTGAATTGCAGTCTTGCACAGAACTGGTTGAGTTGTTGCTTGTCTGACTGATGGATAATTTCCACCATTTTTGTTGGGTATCTATGTGTAGGGTCTTAATAACTTCATAGTTCATGGGTATTTTTAGTGTTGTTACCCATCAGAATCTCGGTAAAACAAGAGAAAGTATGTTTATTGCTATTTTACCGAGTGATCAGGAGAAATGATATCCATGTTTTTGAATTAAGACTAAATCTCTAATTTAACAACTAAAACTTAGAAGCCTCATTTTAGTCATTTGGAACCAAATTGTTTTTCTCATATAATTGAATATTTTCATGTTAGTAATTCCCTGATCAATCATTTCCTGAAAATTAATGTTTAATGAAGTATAATTACTAATTTTAGAAGCTAAACATAAATATTTTATAAAAGGCCCTGATGCCCTTTCAATAATATGGGCTCTTAATAGCACTGCAGCCAAGAAAGGTCTCTTTGAACCTTTCCACACAGCCTCAGCCCCTCTGAATCACAGAGGAGGACACTTAATTATGAAGAAAATAGTGTACTATATATACTTCATTCTAGGGTTTTAATAAAATGCTTTAATTAAAGAATAATCTGAAATGTCAAAAATCTTACTCTATTAAAGTCTCTTGGTTTCATGTCTTTAGGGTAATATGACAAGGAGAAAATACTGAGAAAACATTGTCCTTAGAGAACAAACACTTCTTTTAAAAATAGTTGAGTGTTTACTTGGTATTATTCTTATTGAAAAGTATTGAGTTTAATGTAATTAGCATTTAAAACATGTGATCATGTGCTTTGCGTTTCACAAACCAATCAGACACAGAGGTATCTGTTTGCCTTCCTGTTGTGCAGGATCTCAGCGAATCAGTGACAGTGACGTCTCAGACTATGAGGTTGATGATGGCATTGGAGTCGTGCCTCCAGGTGCGTGGCGGAGGAGCACGGCCCTGCTTCCTGTGCTGCTTGGCTTGTTCTCACTGGCGTTTTCCAGACTTCTTAGGATACTAAACTGAATATTCACAGCACAGAAAAAGCAATATGGTATTATTCCATGGTGACTTACGTTTAAAATTAAGAAAGCTTTAAATACTCTTTGTTAATCAGAATCCGTGCCTACTTACTCGGTGTAGGCAGATTCTTCCTTAGAAGCATAGCTAACTAGATTAAACAAATAATTATTTCATGATGCTCTTGGGCATGTGAATTTCATTTTGAAAGGATGTGGTTAATTTCATTAAATAAAAAGTCCATTTTTCTGTTTCTATGATTGTATTGTATTGTATTGTATTTCTATGATTTTTCTTCCTCCATTTCTGAAAATAATGTAGACTTCCATGGAATATACTGAGAAAGGTGCCTGGCGGGGTTTAAAATTGCATGCGGCATGACTATAACTCTTAATGCTTTCTGCGATGTGTTTACCCTTGATTATTCCTAGAATGGATGTGCAGTTTTAAAATAAGAAAATTCCGTAGAAAGATCCACTGTTCACCTAAAGTCAGTGTCTTTGTTGTGTTGTACAAGTCAGTAAAATTTTTATGATGTTGTGTTTAAATCTGATTCTCATCTGACTTTTGTTTGAAAAATATGTAAAATTAAGTTCTAAAGTCTTACTTTCTTGGCACTAATTCTATATTATCTTCTTGGTTTACTAATGAAAATGTTATAAATATTCAAATAATATATTAAAGAGATAATCCTGGGACATATAGATATGGACTATTAAAGGTAGTTCTTTAAGATCATATTGACAAATTTCACCTGAATTTGCATAATTTCTCAAATGGGAGTCCCACCTCCCAACAGTTTTGGTAAAATTGAAAGATTCCACACTAACGACTAAGTTTCCAAGTTGGGGAGATGCAACTTTGTAAAAGTGGTAGAAAATTAAGGAGAGTTCTCTAAAATCAATTTAAAGAAAATATTCAAAGTTCCTGGTTTTATTGGCTCCAAAGAAGCTTAAGATCTCAATTCAAAATGTCCTACCATTGAAAATTTTAAACTTTCTAATACTTAAAATCTTTAGAACACACAGTTGTAAGATTGGTTTAAAATGTTACTATTAGGAAAATATGGCAGATTTTGAAAGCTATTGAGACCACCAGAGCTAGATTTTGTTACCTTTATAGTCATAACATTATTGTTATTTAGCTGCTTAAGAAGAATAAAAATAACCATATACAGAATGCCCTCATGTGAGGTGAGGCAGCTGGCAGCCCCAATATTTCAGCGAATTTTTGCACATTCAGAAAATGGGAAAAAGAAATGTCTAACTTTGCCTCAACTAAAGCATAGAGGTGAACCTAAAAAAAAAATTCCATCTCATTCATGGAAGGTACATTACATGTTGTCAACAATAAATTAAATACATAGAGAAAATTAAATAACTTTTAAAAGCAAAAAAAAATTAATGCATATTTATTTGGGGTTATTTAGTATAATCAAATGTCAAAACTTTGAATATTATAACATATAAATGACATTCAAAATGACTTTGACTCCACAAAATAACATACATTGCCATTATAAATTTAGAACTTCCTAATGAATTCTAGAAAATGTTACACTAAAAGTTGTTACTGTAAGGCCAGAGGTGGCGGCTCATGACTGTCACTTTAACACTTTGGGAGGTCAAGGGGGGAGGATCACTTAAGCTCAGCTCACCAGCCTGAGCAAGAGCAGGAACCTGTCTCTACTAGAAATAGAAAAAACCATCCAGGCGTTATGACAAGTGCCTGTGGTCCCAGCGACTCGGGAGGCTGAGGCAGCTGGATTGCTTGAGCTCTAGACAGAAAGGCTGATGCTACGGCACTCTAGCCCGGGCAACATGGTAAGATTCTGTCTAAAAAAAAAAAAATGAAAACTTAGGACTGTACTCATTTCCCTGAAGTCCCTTCTTAATAATAGGATAAAAGAGAAATTAATTTCTATATGACTACACAAAGCACCCAAGGAAAAAAATTACATACTTTTAAAACAAAGATACTAAAATTTATTTCATAATAACTAATTATACAAAATTTACTTACATCTTGAATATTCTGTGAAATCTTGCAATAGTACTCTCAAGCCAATATTGGCCTTCCATAATAATTGTGTAAATGACACCAAATGATAATTTAAAATGTTTAAATAATTCAAACCTTGGAAAAATTATATTTAAAAACTGCCATCTTTTTAATAATTATTTATAATTATTGTATTCAATACATGTTAAGGTAGTTGGTCTGTAGTCTTAAGAAAAACTTTTATACACAAAACAAAATGAGTTCCTTGCATTTTGATAACAGACTAAAAAAATTAAAAAATGTAAACTTATACATTATGCCTTTTATGGTTATTATGGACTAACAGGACGGTTAAGCTTTTTTGGCTTCAGTATTGTCAAATTGCGTTTGATAAAGTATTAAAAGACGTTTCTCATACTTTTTAACGTAGTCATAAGATCATGAATTTACAACAGATAAACTGCTGGGGACTATTAAGACTGCCTTTAATAATGATGTCTCATGGCATATTTTTAAAATAATACAGGAGTTATCAAGTTAAAAATGAACACTTTTAGCTTTGCAGATGAATTTAAAGTTTTTCTGATTTGTTTACATTTTATGTAGTTGCAAACATAATTATTGTACTTTGGCTACATAATTTTGTTTTATTTTCCTTGCAATAATAGAAAACAGTAGCCTTTGTGAAGAAAAGTTTAAACTCTAAACTGGTAGAGATTTAAGATGATTGTTTTATCTTAACCAAATCAGAGATAATATAAATATTTTTACTTCAACAAAGAAGTGGCTGTGGCCGGGCGTGGTGGCTCACGTCTGTAATCCCAGCGCTGTGGGAGGCCGAGGCGGGTGGATTTCCAGTGCTCACAGTTCGAGACCAGCATAATGACTGAGCCAGAGAAAAGACCCCGTCTCAACCACCAGGACAGAAC
>CAUYON010000940.1:0-25336 GCA_963573935.1 Arctocebus calabarensis
CATTTTGGTACAGATGTCTTTGTTGTAGTGTGATTTTTGGTCTTCTGGGTATATACCTAGTAAGGGAATTGTAGGGTCGAATGGAAGGTCTATTTTTAGATCTCAAAGTACTCTCCAAACATCCTTCCAAAAGGAACGTATTAGTGTACATTCCCACCAGCAGTGTAGGAGTGTTCCCTTTTCTCCACATCCACGCCAACATCTCTGGTTTTGGGATTTTGCCATGTGGGATAGTCTTACTGGAGTTAGGTGATATCTCAGAGTAGTTTTGATTTGCATTTCCCTGATGATTAAGGATCATGAGCATTTTTTCATGTATCTGTAGGCCATGCACTTGTCTTCTTTAGAGAAGTTTCTCTTCAAGTCCTTTGCCTACGCTGAGATGGGATCACTAGTTCTTTTCTTACTACAACATTGGAGTTCTCTGGGTATTCTGGTTATCATACCTTTGTCAGAGGCATAACTTGCAAATATTTTCTCCCATTCTGAGGGCTGTCTGCTTGCTGTACTGACTATGTTCTTAACTGTACAGAAGCTTATCTATTTTATTGACCTTTTCAAAAAACCAACTATTTGATTTATTGATCTGTTGTGTAATTCTTTTGTTTTCAATTTCCTTTAATTCTGTTCTAATTTTGGTTATTTCTTTTCTTCTGCTGGGTTTGGGGTTGGAATGTTCTTCCTTTTCCAGTTGCTTGAGATGTCCCATTAAGTTGTTAACTTCTTCTCTTTCTGTTCTCTCGAGGAAGGCTTGTAGTGCTATAAATTTCTCTCTTAGGACTGCCTTTGCAGTATCCCAGAGGTTATGATAATTTGTGTCTTCATTGTCATTTTGTTCCAAAAATTTGGTAATTTGCTTCTTTATCTCATCTATGACCCATGTATCATTCAGCATAAGGTTATTTAGCTTCCATGTTTTTGTCTGAGTAATCTTTTGTCAATAGATTCCTGTTGTTCCTGAGTTCGACTGTTATTCCATGGTGGTCCAAGAATATGCAAGGAATAATTTCTATTCTTTTAAATTTGCAAAGATTGGATTTGTGACTTAAGATGTGATCTATTTGGGAGTATGTTCCATGGGCTGATGAGAAGAATGTGTATTCAGTTTTGTGAGGATAAAATGTTCTGTAGATGTCTGTTATCCAAATGTTGAATGGTTAAGTTTAAATCTAAAATTTCTTCGCTTAGTTTCTTATTGGAGGATCTATCCAACACTGCTAAAGGAGTGTTAAAATCTCTGACTACTATGGAGCTTGAGGAAGTCAACTTGCTCATGTCTGTTAGAGTTTCTCTTATAAATTGTGGTGCATTCTTGTTGGTAATTGAAATGTTAATAATTGAAATCTCATCATATTGAGTATTATCCTTAAGTAATATGAAGTTTACATCCTTATTCTTCCTTACTTTTGTTGGTTTAAAGCCTATTGTATCTGCAAATAAGATTGCAACATCTGTTTTATTCTGCTTTCCATTTGCGTGGAATATACATGACCATCCCTTCATTCTGAGTCTTTATTTATCTTTTAAGGTAAGATGAGATTTTTGTATGCAGTAGATATCTGGTCTGAGTTTCTTTATCCAGTCAGCCAACCTGTGCCTCTTTAGAGGACAATTTATGCCATTCACATTAATTGAGAATATTGATAAGTCTGGTGGAATTTTGTGTATTGAGTTTTTCACAAGTCCAGTGGACATTTTTAATTCTTTCTCCACTGTGAAAGTTGGAATTTGATCAAAGGTTTCTGAGTGAGTTTACATTTATGGTGGAGGATTGCACTGGTCCTTATGGAGAATAGGTCTAAGAATATCCTATAGAGCTGGTTTAGTTATGGCAAATTTCTTCAAAATGTGGATATCATTAAAGTATTTCACTTCTCCATCATAAATGAAACTCAGTTTAGCTGGATACAGGATCCTGGGTTGAAAGTTATTTTGTTTTAGGAGATTAAAGGTCAATGACCACCCTTTTGTAGCTTCACCAGAGAGATCTGCAGTTAATCTAATATTTTTCCCCTTATAGGTTATGTTTTTCTTACATCTGGCTGCTTTCAGAATTTTCTCCTTCTTTAGTGAAGTTAATTATGATGTGCCTGGGGGATGTCCTATTTGGGTTGAGTCATGCTGGGGTTCTGAAACTGCTATCTGAATTTCAGAATCTCTTGGCATGTGATTCTATAGTCTTCTATGCTTTTTGAATTAATTTTTGTGAATGCTGAGCATTAGGGATCCTGTTTTACCCTTCTGCTTGTGGTATCCAATTTCTTACTAGCACTTATTGAACACGGCTTCCTTTCTCCAGTTTAAGTTGTTGTCTGGTTTTTGTCAAAGATTAGTTCATTGCAAGTAGATGGTTTTATATCTGTTTTCCCTATTCTGTTCCATTGGTCTATGACTCTGTTTTTATGTTAATAGCATGCCGTTTTGGTTACTATAACCTTATAGTATAGTTTGAGTATGGAATGTGATGACTCCAGATTTGTTCTTTATGCTTAAAATTGCTTTGGCTATTTGGGCACTTTTCTGCTTTCCCAACAAAGCATAGGATCAATGCTTCTGGCTCTGGGAAATATGACTTTGGCAAGTTTGTGGGGATTACATCAAATGTGTAAATCCTTTTGAGTAATATGGACATTATAACAATGTTGATTACCTACCTATCCACGAGAATGAGATGGTTTTCCATTGTTTTGTATGTTCTGTGATTTTTTTTCCTCAGAGTTTTGTAGTTCTATTTGCAGTGATCATTCACCTCTTTGGTTAGATATATGCCTAGATTTTTATGTTCCTGCTATTCTGAATGGTATTGAGTCTTTGATTTGAGCCTGGGCATGAGCATATATATATATATATATATATATATTTTTTTTTTTGAGACAGAATCTCACTTTGTAGCCATCTATAGAGTGTTGTGCAGTCCTAGCTGACAGCAACCTGAAACTCTTGGGATCAAGTGATTGTCTTGTACCAGCTTCCCAAGTAGTTGAGACTACAGGCACCTGCTACAATGCCTGGCTACTTTTAGAGATAGGGTCTTGCTCTAGCTCAGGCTGGTCCTGAACTCCTGAGCTCAGGCAATCCACCTGCCTTGGCCTCGGGGAGAGCTGGGATTACAGGTGTGAGCCACACACCTGGTCTGCCTTGAGCATTTTTATCACCTAGAAATGCTACTGATTTGTGTACATTCATTTTGTATCAATTCCAGAATACTTATTTATGGTGGAATCTACGAGATCATATGAACAATGAAGAGTAATAGTTTGACCTTCTCTTTTCCAATTTGGATACCTTTAATATTCTTCACTTGCCTGATCCCCCTGTAGTCAAGTAGGAGTGGTAACAATGGGCATTCTTGCTCAGATCTTAGCGGTAATGCTTTCAACTTTTTCCTATTCAGTCCAATGTTGCCTGTAGATTTTTCCTACATGTTTTTTATAATCCTCATATATGCTCCTTCTATACCTAGTTAGTTGAAGGTTTTGCTTGTGAAAAGTTTTGTGTGTGTGTGTTTTCACAAACAAAACCTTCAAGTAACTAGGTCTAGAAGGAATTCTTTTGGTCGAATGCTTTTTCTTTATCTATTGAGAGTATTATATTGTCTTAGGTTTTTTTTTTTCTTATTAGATGAGTCACATTTATTTCCTTATGTATGGTGAAACATCCTTGCATCCTTGTGAGAAGGTCCACTTAGTCATGATAAATTTTTTTTGATGATATATTTAATTCTGGTTGCTAGTATATTGTTGAGGATTTTTACATCTACATTCATAAGGATTATTGGTCTGTAATCTTATTTTTTGTTGTATTCTTTCGTGGCTTTAGTATCAAGGTGATTCTGGCTTCACAGAATGAGTTGGTAAGGGATCTCTCCTTTTCAATATTAGGGAATAATTTTTGCTTTATGGGTACGGGTCTTCTAGGTAGGTCTGACAGAATTTGTCTGTAAATCCATTTGTCTGGCAATTTGTTTTGGGAGGGGAGGTTTTTCTTATTACTCATTTGATGTAATTGTTAGTTATTGATCTGTTCAAGAGTATGGTTGTGCCTGTGGCTCAAAGGAGTAGTGTGCTGACCCCATATACTGTGGCAGGCTCAAACCCAGACCCCACCAAAAACTGCAAAAAAAAAAAAGCAATAATGTCTCAGGATATAAAATCAATGTCAATCAAAAACAGTCAAGCTGAGAGGCTAATTAAGGACACAACTCCCTTCACCATGCGTCACAGAAAATGAAATACCTAGGAATATACTTAACAAAAGAGGTGAAGGACCTCTATAAAGAAATTTATGAAATCCTAAGAAAAGAAATAGCAGAGGATATTAACAGATGGAAGAACATACCATGCTCATGGCTGGGAAGAGTCAACATTGTTAAAATATCTATACTTCCCAAAACAATCTACTGATTCAATGCCATCCCAATTAAAACACCAACATCGTACTTTCAAGACTTGGAAAAAAATGATGCTGCATTTTGTATGGAACCAGAAAAAAACCTGTATAGCTAAGGCAGTACTTAGTAATAAAAACTAAGCCACGGGCATCAGCATACCAGATTTTAGGCTGTACTACAAAGCCATCATGGTCAAGACAGCATGGTACTGGCACAAAAATGGAGACATTGACATTTGGAATTGAATAGAAAAACCAGGAAATAAAACTAACATCTTAAAACCACCTAAACTTTGATAAACTAAACAAGAACAGACCTTGGGGGAAAGCCTCCCTATTCAATAACTGGTGCTGGGAGAACTGGATATCCATATATATAAAGCTGAAACTGGACACACACCTTTCTCCACTCACAAAAATTGATTTGAGATGGATAAAGGACTTACATTTAAGGCGTGAAACAATAAAAATTCTCAAGGAAAGCATAGGAAAAACACTGGAAGATATCAGCCTGGAGAAAGACTTCATGAAGAAGACTTTGCCATGGCAATTGCAAAAACAAAAAAAATAAACAAATGGGACTTAATTAAACTGAAAAACTTCTGTACAGCTAAGGAGACAACAACCAAGCCAAAAGAAAATCTACATAATAGGAAAGGATATTTGCATATTTTTAATCAGACAAACGCTTGATAACTAGGATCTACAGAGAACTCAAATTAATCCACATGAAAAAAGCCAACAATCCCATATATTAATGGGCAGGAGACATGAATAGAACTTTCTCTGAAGAAGACAGATGAATGGCTAACAAACATAAGAAAAATGCTCATCATCCCTAATTATTAGAGAAATGCAAATAAAAACCACCCTGAGATGCCATCTAACCCCAGCGAGAATGGTCCATATCACAAAGTCTGAAAACTGCAGATGCTGGCATGGATGTGAAGAGAAGGGAACACTTTTGCACTCCTGGTGGGACTGTAAACTAATACAAACTTTTTGGAAGGAAGTATGGAGAACCTTCAAAGAACTCAAGGTAGACCTCCCATTTGATCCTGCAATCTCATTACTGGCAATCTACCCCGAAGGAAAAGTGCCTTTAAAATAAGGACACTTGCACTAGACTGTTTTTTGCAGCTGAATTTACAATCACCAAAGTGTGGAAACATCCTAAATGCCCACCAACCCAGGAATGGATTAACAAGATGTGGCATATGTACACCATGGAATACTATTCAGTCATTAAAGAAAATGGAGACTTTATAGACTTTGTATTAACCTGGATGGAAGTGGAACACATTATTCTTAGTAAAGCATCACAGGAATGGAGAAGCATGAATCCTATGTACTCAATTTTGAAATGAGTACAATTCAATGACGTGGAACCTATGTACTCGATTTTAATATGAGGACAATTAATGACACAGTGGGAGTAGGGGAAGGGAAGAGCAGAGAGAGAAAGAAGGAGGGAAGGGTGAGGGAAAGGAAGAGCAGAGAGAGGGAAGGAGAGAGAGGGATAGGGTCTTGGTGGTGCCACATCTTTTGGGGGCAAGACACAATTGTAAGAAGGATTTTACCTAACAAATGCAATCAGTGTAACCTGGCTTCTTGTACCTTTAAAAAAATCCCCAACAATAAAAAAAAACAAACCTCAATGGTATTTCTATTAATGACAATGGAATTACTAAAGGTAATTTTAAAAATAAGGATGCTATTTGCAAAACATAAAAAGGAAATATCTATATCACTGTATAACTTCAATAACAAAAAATACAAAATATGATAGAGAAAAAGAAAAGAGAATCTAATATATTGTCAGATACAGAATTGTAATTCTATGTATGATTGCAAAAGTCAATTTTGTAAAGAAGCCATCTTGAAATATGACTTTAGGGCTTAATGCAGTTCCAAACACAATCCTAGGAGAGTTGTTTTCAAACACCTTTTATTGACATGCCTTGTAGAAAGCATATATTTCATTCATTTAAAGTGTATAATTCATTAAGTATTGTATATTTACAGAGTTACAATAAAAAACACTTTTAAAATTTAGAAAATTTTCATTACCCCACAAAGAAAAAATGTAGCAATTAGTGGTCACTACCTCTCGCTCACCCTTTGGCCAACATTATTCCAATTTGTTTCTCTATGAGTTTGCCAATTCATTGTATTTTATATAAATAGATAACATAATATTCAATTTTTCCAAAGTCTAAATTCTACAAACACAATGTTAACTAAAAAGAGCCAGACACAAAAACAATGACATCCTATGTGGTGTGCATGTTATCCTACAAATGTGCTTCTTCTTATTATTATTTTTTTAGTCAGAGTCTCACTTCGTCACCCTAGGTAGAGTGCAGTGGTCCACCTAGGGTGACACTTTGTCACAACTCAAACTCCTGAGCTCAAGTGATTCTCTTGCCTCAGCCTCCCAAGTAGCTGGGACTACAGGAGCCTGCCACAATGGCTGGCTATTTTTTAGAGACGGGGTCTTGCTCTAGCTCAGGCTGTTCTTGAACTTGTGAGCTCAGGGCAATCTTCCTGCCTTGGCCTGCCAGAGTGCTAGGAATACAGGCATGTGCCCAGCCAAGGAAAAACTTTTCAAGTAATCTTTGGCATGACAATATGTGCATGTGCATGTCATCCTTAACTCTTAATTGATTATTTTATTTACTTATTTTTTTTTTGAGATAAGAGTCTCACTTTGTCACGCTGTGTAGAGTGCCATGGTGACATAGCTCACAGCAACCTCAAACTCTTGGCTCAAGTGATTCTCTTGCCTCAGCCTCCCAGGAAGCTGGGGCTATAGGCGCCCACTGAGATCTCGCTCTTGCTCAGCTGGTCATGAACCTGTGAGCTCAGGCAATCCACTTGTCTCGGCCCCCCAGAGTGCTAGCATTACAGATATGATATGTTATTTTAAAAAATATATTTATTATTAACACACATAAAAGTCATTTTCACTTATACAATCATAATATTATTTTTATTTAACAAAATATAGAATGCCTAACCAACTCCAAACTCAGGTACAATACTTTTGACGCTTGTGCTTACAGTGATATCTGTTTGAAGATCCACATCCACCTGTCCGAAGTTTATTGACATTTAGCAAAGCACAGCTATATTTGCCATAGTTTGCTTCTGATATGCTGTAATGGAGAAAAATCCAACATTTGTTATATTTTATGGGGACAATCTATGAAACAGCAGCATTTTCCATGTACTTTAATGGAACTAATTTATGAAAACAGTTAATGATATTCTAATATAACATTAGTGAGAGTTGGTTATTATGAAATCTGCATAAAGTCATCCCTATCTCTTTTTGCGATGTGTTTTTAGATTGCCTACTACTCAAAGCACCTACTTCACTGAACCCTGCTATGTACTATGTTTATCCTATATATACACACCTTTGATAATGCTTAATTCATAAATTAGGCACAGGAAGGGATTAGAAACTACTACTAATACAAAAGAGATAGTATGATGTCTGCTTGTGTCACTATTCTTGGGCTTTTGAGTTATTATCAAGTGAAATAAGAGACGGTTGAACACAAGCTCTGGATACAGTGACAATTGGTGTGATCATCAGAGGGCTACCAAGTAACTAATGAGTGAGGCGCCTGTGTAGTGTGGATCTGCTGGACAGAGATGAGTCACTTCCCAGGCAAGACAGAGGGGAACAACGTGAAATTTCTTCATGCTACTCATATATTTCAAAATTTAAAGCTCACAAATCACTTTTTGGAGTTTTCGTTTCAAAAGTTTTTGAGCCTGGTTGACTGCAGTTACTTCAAAATACAGAAAGTGAGACCACCAATAAGAAGAGACTACTGTGGTCCATTCAAGATTTTTATCATAATTTTGCCAACTTTCAAGATATTAATCTTGTCTATAGCTCAACTTAAACTTATTCATATTGTTATTCTGAATTCTCTCTTTTATATTTTTTTACTATATAGTACCATTCAACAAAACTTACTTCAATTTGAAAGTGGAGCCATTTATTGACACCCATGGATGATCGCTGCTATTACGAAAGACTCCAATCCATGACTGTTGTAACAGGGAGCCCAGATATTGCTATAGGAATATAAATATTTTACACTTAAATACATATAAAAGATTTTTTTAAAATTTAAAACTTCAGCTAGTGTTTTTACACTGGCTCTATTATCGTCAAATATATATCAAAGTCAAATATATAACAAAATATCCAAGTTGAAAATCACCTATAATATTATCCAAAACATTCAAAAATGTTTGTGATTTTTAGTGAAATTGAATTGAAACATTTATGCTTAATGGTTTCCCTTAGTCTTACATAAATGAGGAAAATTATGACCCAAGTAATTTGACAGTAAGTCATACTGGCAAAACAAATACAACATAAATTTAAAGAAATTTCCTGTCCTGTATACACAGTTCTCCTGGAGCTCACATTAAAACAATGTATATTTCTACTATATTTCTCAATGTTCAGGGTTTAGAGGGAACTGAAAGGGCTGACATTGAGAAAATAAAGGATAAATGAGATAAAAACACAGTTTTCTGGGCCTGTTTCCCAGCACCCAACCTGGCAATGACAGGTGCCTCAGGTAAGCTCCTCCCCATCTGTGTTGAGAGTGAGTCCTCCCAGCAACACGAGCAAGGCTGGCTTCATGAGGAAGGGTGACTTATCAGGAAAGTTGCCAACAGTAGCAGCTAGAGGAAGAGCTCCTGCTTTGCTACCAGAGACATCAGGGTATTTGTGGGGACCAGCAAAGAAGTCCCATGACTACAAATGCTCCATCCATGAGGCCTCTGTGTCTCTAAGGATGTAAGACTCGCTTCTCCCACCCAAAGACACCACAGAGTATGGATTTTAAAATGTTTTATGTATCTAAGACACTATTGAAAGTTAAGAAACTACATCTCACTGTATTAATATGAATGAGTTACATAAATGTCATATGACAACAAAAGAAGACAGATGAAACAGGGTATTATATATGAACCTACTTACAAAAATTCAAAAGCAGGCAGGTAACATTTTTTAGTAATATTTAATGTCAGTACAAGGGTTTGAGGAGAAGGGAGAAGTGATAAGGGCATGCATACAGGCAGGGCTGCCAGGGTAGAAAATTATTTTGTGATCTGACTTGTATTACAACACTCTGTTCACTTTATGATAAATCTGCGAAATTACAATGTGTTCTATACATATAGTATAATTAAATGTCAAAATTTAATTTAGACTAAAAGCATTTATAGAAGCATTATTTTCCAGGAGCAGCCACAATTTGTAGTAATTTAGTGTGCATTAGCAATGTATGAACAGAAATAAACTACTGTGAAGTTAAACAATAGAATGTTAAATAGACATGAATATAATTAAAATAAAATATGTGCAGGATATGATGAATTTTATAAAGGTAATATTGACTGCAACAAGCTTTTTAAAAAGTGTTTGAAACAGTTAACACCTTACCATTTCTTCTTCATTATCGATATAAAGCAGAGTGGAGTTCTTAGAAGCACAGGCCATCAAACTCTCACTCCAGGTTTTGATTTCCTTACCAATGGAATAACAATTGTTGGAATATGTGAACCACTCCTCTGGACAATGACCACAATGATAATCTAAGAATAAAAATGTATAAACGACTATTAGGAAGAAATGTAAAATTTTTTTCAAGTTCCCTAGTCTTTTTTTTTTTTTTTTAATATTTATTTATTTTGCAGTTTTTGGCTGGGGCCAGGTTTGAATCCACCACCTCTGGCATATGGGACCGGCGCCCTACTCCTGTGAGCCACAGGAGTCGCCCAAGAAATATAAATTTTAAAATGTGAAGTAATTTACATACTTTTGAAGGTTTAAAATTATATGTACAAGTATTTGCTTTCTCACAGCCTGAAACATATAAATGCACAACCAATCACACACACATGCACAGAAAAATATCTCTTATTCCCTAATTATATTGCTATATAAGGCAAAATAATGAAGACATATCCACTCTTAACACATGTCTGAAAAATTACTGAACTGGATAAAACTATATTTTTGGAATGGGAAAATTAACTGTATTATGAAAGTAGTAGTAATTTGAGTCAAATAGCAAAAAGAGGTTTAGTGATTTAAATGAGCATTTTTAGTTACTTTTAGAGAAAAGGGAATGTCCTATAATCTTTATTTATGATGGTTTATTGCCTATTTTAATTTCTTTTTCCCAAAATAAATAATTAATGATAATAATACTATCATTTTTATACAACCTAAGATCTAGACGAAATAAAAAATAATTAATATCAGTACCTTTCTGAGTTCTTATAGTCTGGGAAGAATAGTTGTGCTTCTGTGTTGCTGAAGAAAGTAGAAAAAATAATACTTATTAAAAGTTAGTGTGTAAAAGGAGACACCTGTGGCTTGGTTTCTCCTTCACTTTACACTTAAGACTAAATGTGGAACCCCCATTTCCTATGCCTAGGTCAATTTCATGTGAATTTCCTAGGCCTCAATTACATGAATGGACTGTGTCCATTCATTGATACATTCATTCACCTTGCCCCCTGTGGAAGGAACTGTGTTCATTCGTTTCTTGGCCAAGGAACCCATACACCTATATATACCCTGAGACTAAGAGCCTAAAGGGGGAGACGGGGAAAGACCGGGAGAGAAACAGAGAGAGCTTTTCTCTCCCCACTTGAATTTTCTCTCTCTACCAGGAGCTTTAGTGTTTTCTGTATTCTTTTCTGTGAATAAATTCTGTCTTACCACTGAGGGGAAAAAAAAAAAAAAAAGAAAGAAAATGCCATGAAGGCTATGTTAAACAGTTTGATGGAAACATTTCAGATTGTAGATGAAACCAAGACGTTGTACCCCTTGATTGCACTAATGTATGCAGCTATGATTAATAAAAACATTAAAACAACAACAACAAAAAGAAATACCCTCCTTATTCACTGGCC
Source organism: Arctocebus calabarensis (assembly GCA_963573935.1). Classification (NCBI taxonomy): domain Eukaryota; kingdom Metazoa; phylum Chordata; class Mammalia; order Primates; family Lorisidae; genus Arctocebus; species Arctocebus calabarensis. The sequence goes on from CAUYON010000940.1 coordinate 11,353, forward strand.
CTGAGGAAGACATTTTGATAACACTCAGAACATCGTAGGTAATACAACGATAGTTCTGAGGGCCATTTCAGAAAAGAGTCCCACAATTGCTTCGGAGGGTGGATTAGGCACTGATGCCCACGCATAGCTTCCCGGTGGGAGTGCTTCAAAGGGACCAGGGTGATATTCAGCAGTGAGGTATGGGGCGCTTTTTCTAAGATGAGTTCACAAACGTACTTAACTGTTGGACCAAGCACGTACATATATAAACATGTATACACACCACACACACACACACACCCTTTGGCTGTTCCCATCCAGGGTTTGTAGAAAAGACTAGTGGCAGAGTCTAAGGTAGGGAGTTTTCCAGGGACCTCACATCCACCCCATCTTGCCTTCTTGGTCTCACGTCTCTGAATCTGTGACTTCTGTCCAATCTCTGCTTTCCTCTCCTCCAATGAGCCCATGTCAAGCTGAAGGAAGCAAAACGCTTTCCTTGGATGGTCCGAGTACCCATGCAGGTACGTAACTGACACAGATTTCAGGAAAGCCCCACTTCACACAGTAGACGAGTCAACTTAGCCTGCATGGTATGGAAGAAAATCTTCACTGTTTTAAATGCACAGGCTTATTGGGCCCTGGGGGAAGCCTATTGGCAAGACAAGCGGTGTAATGTGAACAAACATCCCTTGGTTAGCTATCCGACAGGTACCCAGCTGATAGATTTGGTTTGCTTAAATCAGGAGCCACATCTGAGAAGAAAACCCACTGTTCAAAAAGACAGCAGAATGTTATAAAGAATATAACGTGGACAAAGATCCTCAGGCACTATTAAAGAAACGGTTTGGTGCTCTGGCTAAATGAGGGCTAAGCAGAAAAGACTTTTTGTCTCAATCCCTGGTGCTGGAAATTTGTCTAAAGTGTCCCCATGAATTTCCTGCCTTAGTACACAGCACCTAGGGAACAGAATTTAATTTTGGATGACCAAGTAACTGCCTTAATCTCCAGGTTGTTCTGAATTTTAGTTTGTGATGGTGCAAGGCTATAGGTAGGAGTGTAGAGAACCTGAGTCACAGGCACTTTGGGCTACGGAAGGTTCAGATGAGAAACTGATCCAAAGTTAGAAAGCACAGGGCAACGGTACTGCTGCTGAGACTGGTTTGCAGTTTGCTGGCCTTTGCTCATTCCGCAAAGCCACACCCAGGCTCTGCCATCACTGCAGGCAAGTTACTTTGGGAGTAACTTCTCTGGGTACTTAGCTGATTTCAAAGTTCCCACTGGGCTCTTGTATGGTGTGTCTCTGAGAACGCAGCTGCTCTGGCTGAGAAGTCTACTGCTAGACTATTGCTATTTGCTGCATGCCACTGCCTCACCAGGACTCGCTGAGAGACAGCAGACTTCTCAAACTGAGAGACGGCACACTCCAGAGTGTGGGGGCACCAGGTGTCATTATCCTGCACCGGGTGACGAGCAGCAGGCTTTACGCCTGGATTCTCTTCCCACATGGGGTCTGAGCGTGTGAGGTAAACAGAACTGGCCTCCACAGAGAAGAACATGCGGGATCAAGGCTGCTGGCATCGCACAGAGCTGCACATCTGGACTTTGGGGTTTTGGCCTCCCGGGGAAGGTGGTGGGTCCGAGACCTCACCTGGCTGGACAAGCAGTCTCAAGGCTGGCTTGTGCAGCCCTGGGGCCTCCCATACAGACTTTGCATGTTTATCCCTCCACACGTTTCCCTGTCTTTTTATTTGCACCTTCCTCATGGCCACGTGTGGGAGGCAGGCCACATCCGCTCATCTGACAGTGAGGGGGACACTGAGTCTCCTGGGGTCAGCTCAAGGCTGCACGGGGGACACGTGGGAGGCAGGGCTGGCCCCAGACACCAGCCAGCTGGTCTTTCTTCCATCACTTTACCTTTTACCATTGCTTCTGTGTCCTTAGAAGAGAGGAAAGTTTCCAGTTGGGGAATCAAAGGCACAGGCAGTGATATTGCTGTGCAAATATCCATTGGGGAGCAGAATGGAGACTGGAAATCACATCATCTGAATGTCAGCATAAGATTTTGTTTCCAAATGAGTGACTCTTTAGGACTGTGTGTCTCTAGTGGGACTGTAATGGCCACTATGAATGTTGTGAACAGGGAGGCTCAGAAGAGGAACTAGGAAGGCATGAGTAGGGACAAGGGGAAGGGGGGACGGAGGACTGGCAATGAGCACAGCGGGGGCCTGGTGCCACCCCAGGCACCGCACTGCGGACTGTGGAGACCTCTTCAGGGCACCTGACACGCTGCTCCTAGCCCTCTGGCCCAATCCCTGCAAACTTTGCCTGGAACCTATTTTTTCATCCCTGCAACAGCCTCTGTCCTATTTAGGCTCATCCAGTGCTTCCCACTATGGCTTCTGTAGAGTTCCCTCACTTGGGGGTGTTCCCCAGGGCTGCCTTCACTGGTCCTCAGTGTCAGAGCCACCTGATTGTCCTCCCTCGCAAACAGCCTGTTCTCTGAGGACAGCAGCAGCTGCTCTAACGAGCTGGCCCCGCCCACGCATGAGTGTGACACTGAGACTCCCGGGTGCCCCTTTCCCGTCTCCCGAAGGCAGAGTGCATGCTAGGGAATACAGGGAGTGAACATTCTTCTTAGTTGCGATAACAGAAGGCCATCAAAAGAGTCTAAATAAAAAAGAGACTCCGCCAGGGGCATTTAAAGATTAGGGGAGCAAGGCAGGTCATTAACCAGAAGCTCTCCAGCAGTAGCGCCCCCACCCCCGGCCTCCCTACTCCATGACTTCCCGTCCTCACTCAGCACCCCCCATTGCACAGTGTGGCCCACTTTGGTGCAGTTGGTCTCTGTGGTGCCATCTGCTCTGTTCTCAGACTGGAGGGGCCACTAAGCCTGACCCACTTCCCGCTGGTCAGGGACGGTGACCGGATGCCCAAGGGAGGACATCCCGAGAGAAGTGAGAACACCTAACCGATGCCATTCTGTGGCTGGGCTCCGGCCATGTGCAGCCCTGCCCCAGCTCTGCTGCCAGTTGAGTTGCTCCTCCTGCACTTTGGGGAGACAGGAACGTTCTCCAGCTGGGGCTGGAAGAGTTGTGTGGGATATCCTGGGACTGTTGAAAAAAAACCAGTCCACATAAGTTTCCCACTTAAACATAAATTCCATGAAGGCAAGAACATTCTCTAGAGTCCTGTGTTTTGCCTTATAGCTCCAGCACCTAGATTAATGATTTTTAACCAGTGTGCCGTGAAAGGATCTTAGGTGAGCTACAAATTTTTTTAAAGATCATTAATTAAATTATTTTTGAAAGAAGTTCAAAGCACAGTAAGTATTTTCTTTTCTTACTCTTTTTTTTTGATCAACATAATTTAAGTGCACTGTAGAAGTTTAACTATAGGTTCAAGTGTGCCACGAGATAAAAAAGGTTGAAAAACATTGACCTAGCTCATAATTGTCACTCAAATATTTGTTGATCAAATAAATATCTTTATTTTAAAACAGTTTTATTGAGGTATAACTGAACTACAGTAATTGCACATACCTAAGTGTACTATTCTGGTAAATTTTGACACATACACATGCATCTGTGAAATCAACACCAACCAAAATAAAAAACATGTACATCACCCCTAAAAGTTTGCTCATAACCCTTTGTAATTCCTCTCTATCCTTAGGCAGCTGTTAATTTGTTTTCTGTCACTATAGATTGTTTGTGTTTTCTAGAATTTTATATAAATGGAACTTTATGGTATACACTACAAAGTATCTACCATGTCTTTTCATTCAGCGTAAGTATCTTGAGATTCACCTACATTGTTCTCAGTGGTTTATTCCCTTTTCTTGCTGAGTAGCAATTCCATTGTAAGGATATGTCAGTTTGTTCATTTGAATGGGTAGCTTCTAGTTTTGGGTTATGAAAAAGAAAGCTGCTATGAACGTTTATATACAAGTCTTTATATGAACATACACTTTAATGTCTCTTAGGTAAATACATAGAAGTAAAATGTCTGGATCATATGGTAGACGTAAGTTTAACTTTTAAAAAACCTGCCAAACCATTTTCCAAAATAGGTATAAGACTTATTTTCAAATATGAAGCCAAACTTGCATTCCTGGGATAAAACACACACTTGGTTAATATGTATTATCCCTTTTATATATGGTTGAGTTCAATTTGTCAAAATTTTGTTTAGAATTTTTGCATCTATATTAAATGGGAGGTATTAATCTGTTGCCCTTTTTTTACACTGGTTTTTGTCAGGTTTTCCTATAATAGAAATGCTTAGAATGAGTTGAGAAGTATTCCTTTTTCTTTAACTTTTTGGAAGAGTTTGTAGAACTAGTTTCTTTCTTGAATATTTGGTAGAATTTACTTGTGAAGCTATTTTGGACTGCATTTTTTTCTTTGGGAGAAGATTTTTAACTACATATATAATTTTCTTAATAGAAACAAGGATATTCAGATGATGTATTTCTTAAAAAGCTTTTCTCAAGATGTAATTCACATACCATAAAAGTCATCGTTTTAAAAGTATACAATTTAGCAGTTTTTGTCACGTTTGAAAGGTTGTTCAATCATCACTACTATCTAGTCGCAGAACGTTTTTATCACCCTAACAAGAAACCTCACTCCCATTGGCATCTGTCCATTTTCTCCCATTCCCCTGCTCCAGGTACATAGAGACAAATTTTCTATCTCTATAAATTCATCTAGTCTGTACATTTTATATAAATCGAATCATACAATATAAGACCTTTTTGTGACTAGCTTCTCTTACTTAGGATATTGGCTTTAGGATTCATGCATGTTATATCATGTATCAGTTATTTCATTCCTTTTTGTGGCCTTAATAACCAAAATAATCTTGAAAAAAAGTTGGAGGATTCACACTTGTTGATTTCAAAACCTATGATAAAATTTCCATAGTCAAGATAGTATAGTACTGAAATAAGAGAGACACATACATCAATGTAATAAAATTGAGAATTTAGAAATAATCCTCACATTTATAACTAACTGATAGGGTCCAAGATAATTCAATGAGAAAAAGCTAATGTCTTCAACAAATAGTGCTGGGACAATAAGATATGCAAAAGAGTGAAGGTAGGTCCCTACCTCATACCGTATATAAAAATCAATTTAAAATGGATCAAAGACTTAAGTTTAAGAGCTGAAACTATAAAACTTTAAGAAGTCATAAGAATAAATCTGTATGACCTTATCTTAGGGAATAATTTCTTAAATATGACACAGAAAATGAAAACAACAAAAGAAAAAATAGATAAAATAGACACCATCACAATGAAAAACTTGTGCTTCAAAAGACAAGATCATGAATGTGAATTTTTGGCAAATCATTTATCTGATAAGGGACTTGTATTTAGGATATTTAAAAAAACACTTTACAATTCAAAACCAGAAAAACAAATAACCCAAATAAAAATGGGCTAAGGGGTCAGGCAGAGTGGCTCACTCCTGTAATCTTAGCACTTTGGAAGGCCAAGGTGAGAAGGATCACTTGAGGCCAGGAGTTCAAGCCCAGCCTAGGCAACGTAACGAGACCCTGTCTCTACAAAAATTTTTAAAAATCAGCCAGGTGTGGGGGCAGGTGGCAGTAGGCCTAGCTATTTTGGAGGCTGAAGTAGGAAGATCTCTTGAGCCCAGGAGTTCAAGGCTGCAGTGAGCTATGATCATGCCTTTGCACTCCAACCTGGGTGATAGAACAAGACCCGTCTCTTTAAAAATAAGGGCAAAGGCTCTGAATAGACAGTTTTCCAAAGACATCCAAATAGCAGATGAAAAGATGCTCCACATAATTAGCCATCAGGAAAACGCAAATCAAAAACACAATAAAATACCGCTTCATACCCACTAGAATGGCTAGAAAAAAATCCCCAGAAAATAACAAATGTTGTAGAGGATGTAGAGAAGTTGAATTCTTACAGATTGCTAGCCGGATGTAAAACAGTGCAGCCCCTTTGGAAAACAGTCTGGCAACTTCTCAAACAGGACCTTGTGACCCAGTAATTCCACTCCTAGGTATATACCTAAGAGAAACTCAAAACATATGTTCACATAAAAACTCGTTCATGAATGTTCACAGTAGCATTATTCATAATAGGCAAAAAGTAGAAACAACCTAAATGTCTGTCAACTGAAGAATGAATAAATACAATACAATAAAGTAAAAAGAAATGAAGTACGCATACCTGCTTCTACCACATGGGTAAGGCTTGTGCCAAGTAAAATATGTTAGCCATAAAGGACCACGTACTGTGTAATTCCACTTACATGACATGTCCAGAATAGGCAAATCTACAGATGGAGAAAGCAGATGAATGGCTGCCTAGGGCTGGGGGGATGAGGGACTTTGGAGGGCAGGGGAACAATATTTCTTTTGGGTATGATAAAAATGTTCTAAAATTAATTATGGTAATGGCACACAACTCTTATTATACTAAAAGTCATCCACCAAATGGGTGAATTGTAGGGAATGTTAATTATATTTCAATCAAGTTTAAAGGCCAATATAAAGCATTGTTCTACTGAAAGGAATGCTCACGGTGGTGGCCTTTTCCCAACCAGCTGTGTGGTGGAGCAGTGACCTCTGGGTGGCTCTGTGGGAATCTGTGCTCCTACGAGGCAGGCTCTGAGCCTCAATAAGTCTCCAGAGGGGAGAGGTGGTGGGAGATGGAGGGAGCAGTGTGGGGGCCCTAGGAGAGGCCAGCAGGCCGGACCTAGGAAGGCGGGAGATGGGGACACGGTGCCGGAAGAGGGCCCAAGACACAGGCACGATGCCTTCCTGTCCTGGCTCCATCTCGGCTCACTGCGGGACCCAAGGAAGGTCACAGAGCTGCTCTGTGCTCCATTTCCTCATGGGAGAAGCAGAAGTCAGTGCCCCCACCCTCTGTGTCATGATTCCTCCCTCCTCTCACCACAGAGGGCACACAGGAGAGTTCTCAAGTTCTGGAGCCGTGCCCAGTTGCATCAGCTGCTGTTCCAGGTCCCTGGAGGCAGGTCTGGTATCAGCTCTGCCTCTGATTCAGCAGTGGGGACTTGGAAGAGCTTCTGAACCCCAGGGTCTCATCCTCATCTATCTATTCACCTTACCTGCCTCCCTTGCAGGGTTGAAATGAGGATCTAGAGTTACCATGGGTGGGAAAGAACCTTTCAGGACACATTGTTATGAATTGCAGGAAACGTTTCGTGGTAGCTATAAGGACATGAATCTCCCAGCTACAGAAGCCATCGGCTATCCTCACTCTTCCACTGGCCTGACCCACATGGCATTTGCAAATTGGTCGGGGTCAGGGGTGGGAGGGTCACTGGGAACCAGAGGACACAACTAAGGCCTGCAAAGAAACAGGCCCATGATGATGCAGTCCCCCTAGCCTGGGCTCCTCTGAACTCAGTTTGTGGGCTACTGAAAGCCACTTCACACACAGTGACTCCCCTGGCCTGAGAAACCAGGTCAAGCAGGACTCTCTTTGCCCTCCGGGGCCTGCTCCTCCACCTTCATGGGGAACTCTGACTCCACTTCCAACATAAAAGGCATAGGGACTGAAAATTAAAAAATTTATCCTCGAGAAGATTTTAGGAGAGTCCCACAGATCAACAAATTCATTGTTGAGCTCACTGATGGAGCACTCATGGTGGCTCTAAACAATAGTAGTTCTATGTAGAAGATGCTGCCAAAAAAAGAAAAAAAAATCACCACATCCTAAAGTCTCCCACATCCCAGAGAATCTGTTGACCATGTCATCTGGGGACCAGAGATGAGGCCAGCATGGTGGGACAGGGAGAGCAAGGGACGGGTCTCCTTTCTTGCCGCCTTCACCCAGGAAACAACGGGATCTTGTCAGTGTGTGACGGGCTGATGAGACCAGTGTGCGGCCCTGCACCGGGGCCTGCCTCTCCTCACACTGGCCAGGCCAGGCCTGCTGCTCACTTGCTGTTGCTCTGTGCGTCTGGCCAGGGATGTCACTGGTAGCCCTCCGAGTGAGCCCTCTGAAGGCCACACCCTGCTCTCCGGTCTGTGGAAGGCAGTGGGGTATTCAAAGCCAGGATCCATTCTGATGGGTCACTGCCAATGTCCGTGCAGATCGGTTGGCCCCAAGCTTACCAATTGTTAAATATTTTGAATATTAGCTGTACATATAACCTCAGTACTAGAACCAGCCTTTGGCCAGAATGCAAAAGTGTCAAAATATAATGGCTCCCCATTTTGGACTCCTTCTGAGTTAAATGCCCTCCCCCTAGCCCAGTGATTCCTTATCAATCCATTTTCACAAGTTGTTCCAATAAAGGTTTTCTGCCTCCTCCCTACCCTTCTTCACCCCTTTTATTTCTCTCTTGGAAGAGAAACTAGAGCATGGTCAACCACTCCAATAAATTTTACTGTCAGTAGTAGAATTTCAGGTTATTTCAGAATACAGAACCCCCTCTGATAGAGACTAACAACCATTGTGAAAAATAGCTACTATTTCCTGAGTGCTTCCCAGATGCCTGACACAGGGTAAGCACTTCCTACCTCATTTCATTTACTCCTCACACAGCCCTGTAGATGCAGCAGCCTGTGGCAGGTTAAGGAAGTTGCTCAGGGTCACATGGTACCAGTCAGCACCTGCTCACTCCACCTGTGAGGAGGATACTCTACTTCCCAGGAGAATGACATGCCCCTGCGAGCCTGTCTGCAGGCCCTGGGAGGGGGTAAGACCCGTACACGTGACACAGTGGGCACCTCATAGCAGAAAGCGGTCAAGGGTCCCTACCCAAGTCCTCTTGGGCCCTGTGCTGGCCTGCTTGACTTTTGTCTCTCTGCAACTGAATATTCCAGGTTTACCACTCTTTTTGCAATAAACCAAGTTCTTGATAAACTTACCCTTGCAGCAAACTTCGCTGACCTCCTATCTGAAAAGGTTACTGTGATAAAACCATGCATGTTCATGTCACACATTTTGGGTAATGATAGAAAAATAAAGAGGAGAAAGAAAAGCATGCAGCATCCAACTGTTATTAACATTTTGGAGCTTTTACTTTTTTTATGTGTAGTTCTTTCCTCCTTGTATAAAACTGCTATATTCATACCTTCTACATAACTCTGTATCTTACTCTTACATACAAATTTTCCATATTATTGCAACCCCTTCAAAAATGCCATTAAAATAGTTGCACAACATTCTATTTAGTGGATGAACCATGGTACTTAAGCATGACTTAACCTCCAACGCAATTTTGTGAGATTAGATTTTCAGCTGTCAGATTTTCCCTAAGAAAAGGGGTGATGGTTGCCAACATCTGTGCTCTGGGCGTCTAGGAATTTAAAGTACCATAGCTGATCATGTAGTTTGAATTCGGCTTTTAAACTTCAGGACAAGTTTAAAATTGTATTGAGGTAGAATAAGAAGGATATTTTCAGCAGCCCTATGTCTCAAAAGGCATGTAAATCTCTGAGGACATCTTCATGGACAATGAAAAAAACATGGGTCAGGTAATTAATAATTATGTAAATTGATGAATGACTGAACTAAACCTGAAGAATGTTAGGGTCACCCTGAAGGAAGGTGTTTAGTGGTTGTGAGGCCTTTACACATATTTTAATCAGTGATATGGGTGAAGTCATAGAAGACAGGTTTATAAATTATGAAGCTGTAAGGGACAGATTATGTGATAGAACAAAGATCCAAACAATCTCATCAGGTTGCAATATTTGTGGGAAGCCAGGAAGATCTACCAGGGATAAGGGTAGTGAAAGTCCTGTCCTTGGGCTAAAAATTAACCATGGACATGTGAAATAGAGAATACAGACCTAACAGAAGTTAGCTGGCTACAGACTCAGTATGAGCCGGCACTTGGACAAGGCTACCAAAAAAACCATGGGCAGCCTTGACAGTGCACCATTTATAGAGTAGGATGGGGTGACCCTGCTGACCTCTGTGCTGGTTAAATCGCATGGTACCCTTTCTGGAAGATACATTTTAAGAAAGGGTCTGACAAAGGGGAGAAGTCACTGAGAGGGCAGCCCGTGTAGCACGAGCTCTGGAAATGCTGTCATCTAAACAGCCACCAAAGCAGCGGAGCTCAATGGCCTACGGCATGGTTTCTGAGCCGCCCCTGGACTTTTAAATCCCACTCTGCCATTGACTAGCTGGGTGACCTTGGGGAGGTTACTCTCGGGGCCTCCATGTCTTTCCCTGTAAAATGGGGACAACAATAACAACTGTGACATTAGGTTGTTATGAGGATTCAGTAGGTTAATAATCTTTAAGCACTTAGAGCACTTTCTGAATATTAGTGGGGAAAGATGAAAGAATTCTAGATTTAGAGGAATGTGGCAGATGACTTCAAATATTTGAAAGTGCCCCGAGGAAGAGAAATCATGCTTAATCCTGAAGATCACACTGGGTTCGACAGGAAGGCAGAGGCTTGGCTTGCCATAAGGCAATTGGCATGTAATGAGTAGGTATCATGGCCCAGATACTATACTCGGTGCCAGGAATAAAGAGATGAATGAGATATGTGCTCTTTCTGTTGTGCTCTCTGGGTCTTTCTGGGAAAAGGCCTGTAAACAGACCATCACACTAATGTGGGGATAACTGCTGTGGATGGCCAGGGGCAGGTGTGATGAAGTCTTCCCAGGGGAGCTGGGCAAAGCTTCAGAGCCAGGACATTTTCCAGGGAATGGTGACAAATCAGGGATGTTATAGCACCAGGCAATGATGTGGCAGCAGATGAAGTGAGAAGAGCTAGTCTCTCCCAGCTTGTGGACTGTCTACAGAAGGACAAGGTAGCCACGAATCTCAGCATGATCACAGCAATGCAATACCTCACCCCCTAAGCCTTCTATTTCTTTTCTTTTTTTTCTGAGAGAATCACAAAGAAAATCTTCCTTTCTCTCTCTTTCTTGTTTTTTTTTGGGGGGACAGAGTCACACTCTGTTCCCCAGGATAGAGCACTTAGCTTACTATAACCTCAAACTCCTGGGGTCCAAGTGATCCCCTGCCTCAGTAGCCTCCCAAGGAGCTGAGACTACAGGCACTTGCCCTGACTCCTGGCCAAATTTTCTTTTTGTAGGGGTCTCACTCTTGATTAGGCTGGTCTTGAACTCCTGAGCTCAAGAAATCCTTCTGCCTTGGCTTCCCAGAGTACATATAGGCATGAACCACTGCACCCTAAATTTATTTTTTTTTTTAGAGCCAGGGCCTCACTATGTTGCCCAGGCTGTTCTTGAACTCCTGGCCTTAATATTCCAAAGTACTGGGAATATAGGTATGAGCTACTGTGCCCAGCCCAAACCTTCTATTTCTATACTACTGGCTTCTCAATAGGCTTCCACAGCCAAAATCAAATAAATAAACCACATTTCAGTAGAAAAATGAAAAAAGATTCGATTCAATTTTCTAATTACCCTATTCAGGATAAACAAAAGAATACTGCCTTTAGAATAGGACAGGGTCCTGTTCCTATGACATTTCTGATTTGAGAGTTGTCAAGTTGGAGAGACTGGAGCAGGCGGTGGGTTTGGGATCCTCCCCACCAAGACTGGAGATGCTCCCTGGGGAGGAGTTCTTCTCACGGCAAATCCCAGGAGGAAGAAAGGAGAGCTCATTTTTCAAAACTTATTCCCCAGGCTCTCCCACTTAATCCCATTCAATAACATTCGGGAAACGGCCAGAGGAAAAGGACACATTCGGTACTGGGGAACAACGGGATGACTAAGACCCGCTACTCTTCAAAAGCCACAGGGACAGGAAACAAAGCAACGACATTTTGTAAGGACTGAAAGAGAAAATTGTAAATTCAGAATTTTATAGCCAGAGAAAATAAACTTTAAAAAGGAGAGTAAAATATACTTTCCAGATAAACAAAGAGTTTGTCACCAGTGGCCCATGCTCCATGAAATACTAGCTCCTGTCCAGCGGCCCTGGCAGCTGCATCCTTCCTGCTTCTCGAGTTCTCCGGCAGCTTTGGCACCTGCCTGGGGAGGTGGCGGCTGCAACTCAGAGTAGGTGGAGATGCTGAGGAGGGAAGCTATTGATTTCTTTGAGCCATTTAATCAACTGCTGGGCGTTAGTAGAGAACCAGACTCATAGGCACATTGGAAAGGGTGGCTTGGAGCTGAGGAGGAATGTCCAGTTGTCAGAACAATGAACAAACGGGTTGGTAAAGAGCCACCACTGTTTAAGCCCCAAGCCCTGCTTCCTTTGCTTGCCCTCTTGATCTGGCAATAAAAAGTCAATTCTTGGCAAGCAGGGTGCCTCTGGGACCCTGCCGCAGGGCTCTGGCAGGCTTCCTTTCTGATTGGTCATTGCCCAGCCATGCTGGTGGTTAAAGGTATGTAATAGTGGGCTGTTTCCCAGCGAGGGAGGCCTGGGTGTGGTGCTTTTCTGCCAACTGGGAGAGAAGCAACTTTGCCACCCCCAGCCTTCCATCCCTCATCCCTGCACCCCCACAGTAGGCCAGGAGTGAAGAGCTGGCCCCTGTGCAGTGGGGAGGGAGGCAGTGAGCACCAACACAACGAGCATTCCAAACTTGCCCGGGTGTTCAGGGACACTTGCCTCTCTAGTACAGCCTCTGTTCTAATCCCTGAGGTCATATTTTTCCCTTTTAAAAAGGGATATTTCATAGTCTTTTAAATAAATCTTTTCAGCTCCACTGATTTGGAATAACATGCTTAGTGGCTTAAGAGGAAAGTGACCTTTCCTGTTAGCTGGGCCCTCAGCAGAGTGTCCTTCCACAAGCCCACTTTCCCATGAAATTCTGGCCTCCATGAATGGCAAAGGGCTGGGACACTCCTGGCACAAGCGCCATGGAGCACAGTCCTATTCAGGGTCCTGGGCAAGTCCCTGTCCAGTCCCTAGGCCTGGGGTTTTGCATCTGCAACATGGACCCCGCCTGGAATAGATGTGTGGAGATACCAGGAGGGCACTCCCTCGATCACCAGTAAAGACCCCATCTCAGCCACAGACACAAGCCTTCCTCCCACTAGGTTTAGCTTCAAAAGAATTTGTGCTTTAGGGTGCTTTCTGTGTGTTTTCTCAAGCAGACAGGGGAAGGCTATCTTGGCCTAAGAGGCGATCAGAGGGCGGCAAAGTGGCCAGGGAAGGCAGGAGGTGAGGTCAGTCAACATGATCACACCAGCATAAACCCCTGCCAACCAGAGTTCCCTAGCAAAGACTTTGTAAACTGGGTGTACATGCCAACGCCAGACACCTCTGCCTCCTCTGGGGCCTTGAATTGGACCACAAGCCTTAACAAACTACAGTAATTTGCTGAGCCCTCAACCAAATGCTGAACTGTAAAACTAATGCTTTTGCTTTTAAATAACATAAAGTAAAGGAGTTTATACTGGAATGAAAATTATATGTTTTCCAAAATTATTGTTCACATCCCCTGACTAATTGTTAAAATCAAACCTAAACAGAAAACAATATGGTTTAGGTTCTTAGTTTCTGTGGATTCCCTCTAAACTCATGCCGTGGGGAGCGGATAGTTTCCATGTGATGTGACTGAGGACTTAACATCATTTTGCCTAAGACAATCCTTAGAATTCCCTGCCACGGTGCCTGAGACCCCCACCATTACCTGCCCCTTCTAATTAAGGCACCTGCTTCACCTACACCTGGGTTATCTGGGGGAGGGGTAGTTGTCTTCACTGTGCTGAAGTTTGAGAACTGCTAAGGCCTTAGCAATACACCAGGACCTTGTACTTTCTGTCCAAAGATGAGCTATCCCACTTCTTCACGTCAATGGTTCCTAGAAGTTTGGGAACGTCAGTCCCACTTGTGGAAACAGATCCCTGGCCTGCCCTTAGAGTTGCTGATTCAGCAGGGCAGAGCTGGGGCAGAGAATTTGCATCTCCATTGAGGTCCCAGGAGAAGCTGCAGCTACTGGTCTGCAACCTCATGTTGAGAACCACGTTGCTGGTCCTGTTTTAAGGAATCCTAGTGACATGTGAGGCAAAGAGTGAAAGCACTCTGATCCAGAATGAAAAAGGAGACAGAGGC